>VWZL01006003.1:36949-46958 GCA_013396915.1 Stercorarius parasiticus | reverse complement strand
GAAGCTTTTTTTGTTTAAAAATACGGAAGTGTTTCATTATGGTAAACTCTTTCTTGCTTCCATATTCAGAATCTGTTACTTCTCAGCGATTTTGTGTACAACACCACATTAGAGGGAGTGAGTCAATATGCCAAAGGGCAAGGCTGCCATTCAGAGGACTTGGACAGGCTGACAGGAACAACATGAAGTGCAGCAAAGGCAAGTGCAGCCTGGTCCAGAGTAACCCTATGCAACAAGGGGCTGACTGACTGTGGCAGTGTCCTGGTGGACAAGTCAGCAGTGTGTACCTATATCAAGGAAAAGTAACTGCATCATGGCCTGTATTAATAAGAGTGTAGCCATTACCAAATGTGAGAGACACTTTGGGAGATATATCTGCAGTACAGTGTCCCATCTGGGACTCCCTAGGGCAAGAAAGAGATTGACATACCAATGGGAGTCCAGCAGAGGCCACCAAGCTAGTGGGGGCTGGAGCACATGAAACAGGAAGAGAGTCTAACATAATGAGGCCTGTTCAGGTTTAAGCTGAAAAGGCTAAGGGGAGATCTTGCTGCTGTCTAGAACTACCTGATGGGAGCAGGATACAAAGAAAATGGAGCAAGGCTCTTCTATGATGTGCACAGCAAAAGGATGAGAGGGAATAGACGTAAGTTGGAACTTGCGAAATTCCAATTATATATGAGGAATTTTAAATTCATTTTATTTAAGTGATGAGAGTGATCAAATACTGGAATGGGTTGCCCAGAGAGATTGTGGAAGCACCATCTTTGGAGGTTTTTAAGACTTGACCAACCAAGTCCTTGAGCAACCTGCTCTAGCTGACCCTGCTTCGAGCAGGGGCTTGGACTAGATGAACTTGATGTCCCTTTCAAACTGAATTATTCTGTGATTCTGTGAAAGGGTTTCTTCTCCTTGCTTTCCATTTTCTTTAAAATAATATTCTGATCTTTCAACTGTGATAATCTCAGGACAGAATTAACGTCAATGGCCACATCTTTCTGCTTAAGACACTCCAGGAAAAATTGCCCAAATGTGTAGAATGACCCATATTGGCAAGGCTCCAGGCAAATGACTAGGCTGCTGGCTATATCTTACCCTGAGGTTAAGCTAACTGAACAAGATGTAGAAAGCTACTGTACAAGACATAAGAAATTGCTGGATATTGCAAATAAGGGTGTGGGAATCTGACAGAACCTGCAGATAGTGCTGTGCAGGATGTCTGGATTTCATAGCTGGTTAAGTGGGATTTTTGTGAGAAATGACCAAGATTGACAGTGTGTTGGAGATTTTTTAGGGACCAGATTCTTGAAAGGCCAACAACTCCTAGATAACCCTATCAGTAACACTATATAAGTCCAAGGTCAGATAACAATATCAGAAATACAAAATTTAGGTCTGGATGTAGCAGAACTGTGAGCACTGGATAAAAAGGACCTAGAAGTGATCTGTTTATTTGGAAGGGGACTGGGGTGGAGAAATAGAAGTACATGGCTGGCAAACAGGAGAGTCAAGAAATGGGAGAATGGTAATAAGACGAATCATGTAATTACGGCTGTCTAAGGGTACCATTGGGTAAACCTGGGTTTCATTATAGCAACGTACATCAGGACAATAAACCAAACCTGTTTTTCTGATGATACCACAGGAGGCAGATCTGCTTCCATGATGACTAGAACCACTGTGGAAGAGAGGTACCTCCCATGTCTAAGAGGGGAACACCCAGCACTGATGGACTGAGAATTCTGGTATCATCGTGCCCGCTCTTATTTCAGGATCAATGGCACTAGCAACTACACACCACTACCCCACAGGTATCTGCTATGTTCTTACCCCTTTTTGCTTTATCAAGGACACCTAGTGTGTATGGCATGTAACCTGTATCTCTACTGAGTCTGACATAGTTGGCTTATTACCAAGATATAGTTTTGACTTTTGAGATTATTCAGGTTCAAAATTCATAAAAAGATGGGATCTGTGTCACAGAGCGTATGAGTGTTATCTTCTTTGTTTCACACAAAGCATGTCAGTTGCATTCACTCCTTGTGGATGAATCTTGCCCTCTTCCAGCGAGAACATGTATAGGTATTCTGAATATCTTTAAAGAGACCCTGAAAAAACGAATACTGATAATCCTAATGTGGTCTGCACTATATTTTCTAAAGGAGTTAATGCAGGGAACTTGTCCCCTATATTGAACTCATGTTTTTGCCTCCCATTAAAGGACAGCCCAGGATTCAACATATTCGCATGGTGGATGATCAGCAATTGTCATTAAGAATAAAACTCAGGAATTAAATTATTCAGCAAGCTAGCTGTTCTATAGGACAGAAGGCCCAGCTTTGGCACTATGTGTTATTCAAAATTGATGAAGAGGACTGATGTTTAGCAAGATATCCATATTCATAGGTCAGAGCTGTGGGAGAGCAGAGGTAAGAGACCCTTACCGTGAAAGCTGGCACGAGCTCCGATTCATGTTGGTCATACTAAAAACAAAACAAAACACAGAAAAGAACTTCAGATGAATGAAAAGAATGTCACGGACATAAGACAGGTCCTACTTTCTTATATAGCAGTGTACATCCCACGTTTCACTTCTCAAGGCAATGGTTTGGCATTAAGGTCATTGAAGACACACATCTGACCAAATAAGAGTAGGTTTTTTCCCTATAATTGGTTTATAATATAATATGATATAATATAATATGATATGATATAATATAATATAATATAATATAATATAATATAATATAATATACCTATTTTAATTGTATACTTCCTTTAATTCAAGTTAGTCCTAACACATGCATGCACATGCGTGTGCATGCATGCGCACACACACACAGAGTTTAAATAATTCAAAATGCAGCTGTACTGATTTCAAAGGATTTACTTCTGGCTCATAGGAAAATAAAAGGTCCTACTGGTCCTCTCTTTGTATTTGCATTATCTTATAACAGCAACGCCAGATCCAGAAATATAATTAGTTGTCCAGAGTGTTATTTGCGTAAGAACATGACACAGACTAACTACCTTTAGATCCCTAAGTAAGTATGGGATTAATAGACTTTGGCAGGGCCTACTTCTTTCTAATGATTACAGAGGACACCTAGATGACTTTCTTAGAAATATATAGACAACTTTTAGATGTCTAAACCAGGTGGGATTAAACTGTCTTTTTATTACATGATTTTAGAGGAGCTGGATCAATTTATTTGTATGTCCCTGTTCAGTGTCCCCATGTTAAATCTCTGGAATCTGAGTCTGTTCATGCAGCTCAAGGCATTCACACTAGAAATGTCTGCATCTTAGCTGGTCACTGCAGGATGATTTATCCCAAAATGGAGATAAGCACTTCTACGGCATGGCGCTTCTGCTTAAGAATTAGTCTTAACAGATGAGTATTATCCTAGTGGCCTAGAATGACACACATGCGGCATCTTGAAAGGCATGCAGAATGAAACTCAGCCCCTTACAGCAATATACCCTCTTCAGAGGAGCTTGTGGGTTCCTGGTTACTGTCTGGGGAGAAAGGGTGATGGTACCTTGGACAGAATAAGAAAGCAATAAGTCAATGATAAAAACAATAAATCAACCCCTCCTCCACCCTCTTTAAGACTGAAACTGTAAAACAAGTCTAACAGAACACATATTTGTGGGACCAAAATGGTGATGAGGGTGCGCAAAGCCCAGTTATTTTAAGAGAGCTGTCTAGCCTGGTGTTACCTGCAGATCTATTAACTCTGAAGATCGGTGGATGATTTAATTTGCATTTTATGAGGCCAAATATTATTCCAGCAAACTCTGCATTCCTAAATATCCCCACTTGATCTCATGCCAGGCCCCAGGGCACGGAGCACATACTATCAAAGCATCACTGTAGTAGGCCACTATAGGGACATGCAAGCCAAAGGAGACCGGGCCAACCATTACACAGGATAAATACAGCTAAGTCTACTCCACAGAGTACTAGCTCTATGTCAGGATCCTCTGTTGGTCTGGAATCCAGTGGTATGTAAACATGAAAATAAACACTTGCGCTCACAGGATTATACATAGGCCAGTTTCACAGAAGAGATGAAAATGTCCACACTTGTTTATTTTCATCTTTTGAATATAAAAGGGTTTTAGGAATTTATCTTTGTGTAAACACTTACATTGTACCTGCCTAAGTATTGCTAGAAGAAACAGAACTCAAGCTGGGCAAGAAAAATATACGCTGGTTGAGAATCATTATCAAAGGTTAAACACCCACCAAATTGCTCCAGTGATTCCTGCTGTCACTAGAATAGCCAGTCCATGTAATTTTGTGATTGCCATGTTGTTGGTGTTGCAAAAAAGATTGTGAACCCTGGAATGACAGTAAAGTGAAAAACCCACACAGAAGATACTGTAGTTATTAAATGTTGAATAAGCCTCCTGTTTTGGACAGCAGGTCTGGACACAATACAGAGAAAAATCATTCTTTCTAGAGGGAACGTTTTACATCTAGGTATTTATAATAGATACTATGCACTTACAATGGATATTCCACAGACTGAGCTCTCATTTTAACAGGGTAGTACAGTGTACGGTTCTATTAATGTACAGAATTCTCAGTTCAGATTTTCGCTGGATCAGATTTTCTTCTTATCCTGGCCAGTGCCTACTCTGCTGTTTGTCTTCTCTGCTCCAGCCTCTTATTCATCTTTTCTTCCTGTCTAGCTCTCCTTTCTGACCTGAATTCCTTGGGTTTTCTACCGTCCCTTACCTGTGCAGTTCTCTTGTCTTTCTAAGTTAACAGTTGCAATCCATTTCTCTAGGTCATCTTCTCTTCCCTATCCATTATGTGGCTGTTCGCAATTGTGGTTCAGCCAAATCTTCCATTGTGCCAGCCTTATGAAAAGACTCTTTGTAGTATTCTTTGTTTGTCCATATTACCTTCCCCTGCTCTTAGCTGCTCTTGAGCACTCCTTCCACCTGTAACCACCATTGTTAGCCACCATGCTCTAGCCCCAACCTACTACCCCCCAGCCATACTACTCACCTACGGTGCTTTCAGTCCCTTCACTTTGGCAGCTTCTGCTCTCTTCCACTTCTGCTTCGTCTCTCCTCACATATCTGCTGAACCAGTATCAGCACAGCAAATCCTTTCCATATGTCAACCATGTGTCAGCAGCTGGGCTCAGGGCCAAATGACGGGCCTCCACCCAATTCTTTACTTTATGTGGGAGTGCTGCCTCCTGAGTAATGGGGAAACAACAGGAAATTTGCAACAACCACTTATTCCCTAACACTGCAACACTGAGATTTCTGATGAGCAAGAAGGTGACTGCCTAGACTTCTGATAAGGAGATTTTTTCTTAGAATGGGGGCCTTTTTGTTAAGAGTTATTTGTCCTAGCTGCAAATACTTGTAACATAGACATTTCCAACTGCACTGAACTTAAGATACATTTTTGTGGTCACAGGAGAGAAATAAACATTTTCATAGAATCACAGAAGGTTTAGGTTGGAAGGGACCTTAAAGATCATCCAGTTCCAACCTCCCTGCCACGGGCAGGGGCAATTCTCACTAGACTATGTTGCTCAAAGTCCCATCCAACCTGGTCTTGAACACCACCGGGGATGGGGCATCCACAAATTCTCTGGGCAACCTGTTCCAGTGCCTCACCACCCTCACAGTAAAGAATTTCTTCCTAATATCTAAATCTGCCCTCTTTCAGTTTAAAACTGTTACTCCTCGTCCTATTGCTACACTCCCTGATAAAGAGTCCCTCACCACCTTTCCTGTAAGCTCCCTTTAAGTACTGGAAGGCTGCTATAAGGTCTCCCCGGAACCTTCTCTTCTCCAGGCTGAACAACCCCAGCTCTCTCAGCCTGTCTTTGTAGGAGAGGTGCTCCAGCCCTCTGATCATCTTCATGGCCCTCTGCTGGACTCACTCCAACAGGTCCATGTCCTTCTTATCTTGGGGGCTCCGGAGCTGGATGCAGTACTCCAGGTGGGGTCTCATGAGAGTGGAGTAGAGGGGCAGAATCACCTCTCTGGATCTGCTGGCCACGCTTCTTTTGGTGCAGCCCAGGATATGGTTGGCCTTCTGGGCTGTGAGCGCACATTGCTGGCTCATGTCCAGCTTTTCATCCACCAGTACCCGCAAGCATTTCTCGTCAGGGCTGCTCTCAATCCATTCTCTGTCCAGCCTGTATTGATACTGGGGGCTGCCCTGACCCACATGCAGGACCTTGCACTTGGCCTTGTTGAACTTCATGAGGTACACATGGACTGCCGACTTCTCGAGCCTGTCCAGGTCCCTCTGGGTGGCATCCAGTCCCTCGGGTGTGTCAACTGCACCACTCAGCTTGGTGTCATCCACAAACTTGCTGAGGGTGCACTCGATCCCACTATGTCATGGATGAAGATATTAAACAGCAGCGGTCCCAGTACTGACCCCACTCATTACTAATCTCCGTTTGGGCATCAAGCCGTCGACTGCAACCCTTTCAGTGCGGCCATCCAGCCAGTTCCTTATTCACCAAGTACTGCATCCATCAAATCCGTTTCTCTCCCATTTAGAGACCGATGTCAAACACTTTGCCTAAGTCCAGGAAGATGATGTCTGTTGCTCTCCCCTTATCCACCAACTCTGTAACCCTACCATAGAAGGTCACCAAATTTGTCAGGCATGACTCGCACTTGGTGAAGCCATGTTGACTGTCACCAATCACCTCCTTATTTTCCATGCGCCTTAGCAGAGATTCCAGGAGGATCTGCTCCATGATCTTGCTGGGCACAGAGGTGAGAGTGACTGGCCTGTCATTCCCCAGATCTTAATTTTTCCCTTTTTGACAATGGAGGTTACGTTTCCCCTTTTCCAGTCTGCAGGAACTTCACCAGACTGCCACGACTTTTCAAATATAATGGAAAGCAGCTTGTCAACTTCATCTGCCAGTTCCCTCAGGACCTATGGATGGATTTCATCAGGTCCCATGGACTTGTGTATCTTCAGGTTCCTTAGATGGTCTCATACTTGATCTTAACCTACAGCGGGCAGTTTTTTATTCTCATAGCCCCTGCCTTTGCCTTCTGCAACTTGGACAGTGTGGTTAGAGCCCTTGCCGGTGAAAACCAAGGTGAAAAGTCATTGAGTAACTCAGGCTTCTCCATATCCTGTGTGACCAGGTCTCCTGTCTCCTTCCTGAGAGGGCCCACATCTTCCCTAGACTTGCCTTTACCCGTGACGTACTTACAGAAGTTTTTCTTGTTATCCTTGATGTCCCTAGCCAGATTTAATTCCATCTGGGCTTTAGCTTTCCTTATCTGGTTCCTGGTCACTCGGACAGTTTCTCTGTATTCCTCCCAGGCTACCTGTCCTTGCTTCCACCCTCTGTAGGCCTTCTTTTTTCTTTTGAGCATGTATAGGAGCTCTTTGTTAATCCATGCAGGCCTCCTGGCTTTTTTTGCCTGACTTCTTCTTTCTTGGGATACACTGCTCCTGAGCTTGGAGGAGGTGATCCTTGAATACTAACCAGCTTCCTTCCTTCCTCCAGTACCTTATCCCATGGAACCCTACCAAACAGATCCCTCAAGAGGCCAAAGTCTGCTCTCCTGAAGTCCAGGGTAGTGAGCTTGCTGCACGCCCTTTTCACTGACCTAAGGATCTTGAACTCTACCATTTCATGATCACTGCAGGCAAGGCTACCCTTGAGCTTTACATTCCCCACCAGCCATCCTTGTTGGTAAGGACAAGGTCCAGCATAGCTCCTCTCCTCATTGGTTTCTCTACCACTTGGAGAAGGATGTTGTCATTGATGCATTCCAAGAACTTTCTGGATTACTGTGCCCTGCTTTTTTGTCCCTCCAACAGATATCAGGGTGGTTGAAGTCCCCCACGAGGACCAGGGTCTGTGAACGCAATGCTGCTCCTATCTGTCTATAGAGGGCAACACCCCCTAGTTGTCTCCCCTGCCTGTCCTTCACCAAAAGCCTGGATCCCTCCATTTTAACAATCCAGTCCTTGGAGCCATCCCACCATGTCTCTGTGATGCCAGTGAGATCATTGCCCTGGAGATATATCTCTACCTCCTCTTGTTTGTTCCCCATGCTAAGTGCTTTTGCATAGAGGCACTTAAGCTGGGTCACATTTGAAGCTGACTTACTGGCTGGAGTGGCTGCAATTCCTTTGTGCTGCTCTCCAGGTGGCCTTCCTTTGAGGTGTTTTACCTGTGTTTTCCCCTGAGCTCCTATTCTCTCTGGACCTCCTGGCTCATCTGCATAAGACTTCGAGTGTTCTGCAGTGTACACAGCACATCTCAGATAACAGGCTGAGGGCCCTTGCTAGTGCCCCATCCTCAAACCTTGGCGTGTAATCCCTTGGCTATCACGGGCAAGCCTGATAATAGCCTACTCCTCCATCAAGTCTAGTTTAAAGCTCGGTTAATGAGCCCCACTTGTTCATGAGCAAAGACTCTCTTCCCCCTTTGATAAAGATGAACGCCATCCAACGCCATCAAGCCTGGTGCTGTGTAGGCCATCCCATTGTCAAAAAACCCAAAACTGTGTTGGTAACACCAGCCACGGAGCCATATATTAACAGACTGAGTAAGTCTGTTTCTTCCAGTGTCACTGCTTGCAACTGGAAGAAGAGAAGGAAAGATAACCTGCGCCCCAGATTCCCTTACTAACTGTCCTAAGGCCATGAAGTCTCTTTTAATCACCCTTGGGCTACATGCTGCCATTTGACCACCACCCACATGGAAGAGAAGGACTGGGTAATAGTCTGAGGGATGTACCAGGCTGGGAAGTTTCCTAGTGATGTCCCTAACCTGGGCCCCGGGAGGCACCAGACTTCCCTAAGGGGAGGGTCTGCTGGGCATATTGCACCCTCTGTTCCCCTCAGAAGGGAGTCTCCCACAACTGTAATATGTCTTTTCTTCCTCTTGGAGGTGGTGTAAAACAGGGGGTAGGCCTTTCTGGTCCTGTCAACTTCTTTAGTGTAGTTGGACCATCTTCCACATCATCCATTGGCTGGCCTTACCTCATCCAGAGACTCATACCTATTGTACAGAGGCACCTGAGTAGGCAACGTGGGCAAGGAGGGGGTTCTCTTGCCACTCCTAGCTCGGACTTGCCTCCGTTCACAGCTCTCCATTTGGCCACCACCTTCAGCCTGGTGGGGGGAGGATATGGGATCACCTTTATCTTGTTTTCTTCTGGTGTCTGTCCCTGTTTCTCTCTCAGAGAGGTCAGAGCATGATCCCACCAGTCTATTTCTTTCTCACACTCCCTGGTGCTCCTTAGTCTTTCTACTTCCCCTCTTAGCTCTGCCACCAGGCCGAGCAGATTGTCCACCTGGTCACACCTCACGCAGATGTCATCTCTACTACTGTCCATTAGCTGTGTAAGGCTGGGGCACTCCCTGCAGCCTGAGACCTAGGTGGCTGCATGTTTCCATGGGAGCTCTGTCTGTGTGGCTACATCTACTCTGGCAAGTCCAGAGGACATAGCTTTCTGCCAGGTGGAAACCATGGCTAAGCTCTCTCACCAGCTGAACTCCCCTCTTGAGCTGGCAGAGCTTTCTGTGGCCCTTCCTGTGAGCCCTTCCACATGAACTGCTGGGCAAACTGCCACACCATGCCCTGGCTGTTTGCCCATCCTGGTCACTGCACTCCTGGTCGCCACACTCCCTTGTGCTGCCTTTTAGGCAAGTGGGGTGGCCACTGTTGCTTCTGGCCCCACTCCCACCTCGCCAGTCACCCTCGTGCCAACTGCTGGCTCCCTGTGGGTCCTTGCACTGCCCTGACCTTTCCCCACCACGAAAAAGCTCTGGAAAAGCCACTGCCTCCCATGATTGCCAGGCTCCACTGTGGATGTGCTTGCACCGGAGTTGTTCGTCTCGGCGAGTGACCTTTTCAGGACATAATTAATTTAATCTTAAGGGGATCCTTTATAGTCAGTACCCTAGGTTCATCAGAGCTAATGGATACCTAAGACGGTAGATCCATTGTCTGTGTCTTTCTCTTCATTTACTAAAGGA
>VWZL01006003.1:0-36514 GCA_013396915.1 Stercorarius parasiticus | reverse complement strand
CCCTTGGGCTACATGCTGCCATTTGACCACCACCCACATGGAAGAGAAGGACTGGGTAATAGTCTGAGGGATGTACCAGGCTGGGAAGTTTCCTAGTGATGTCCCTAACCTGGGCCCCGGGAGGCACCAGACTTCCCTAAGGGGAGGGTCTGCTGGGCATATTGCACCCTCTGTTCCCCTCAGAAGGGAGTCTCCCACAACTGTAATATGTCTTTTCTTCCTCTTGGAGGTGGTGTAAAACAGGGGGTAGGCCTTTCTGGTCCTGTCAACTTCTTTAGTGTAGTTGGACCATCTTCCACATCATCCATTGGCTGGCCTTACCTCATCCAGAGACTCATACCTATTGTACAGAGGCAACTGCGTAGGCAACGTGGGCAAGGAGGGGGTTCTCTTGCCACTCCTAGCTCGGACTTGCCTCCGTTCACAGCTCTCCATTTGGCCACCACCTTCAGCCTGGTGGGGGGAGGATATGGGATCACCTTTATCTTGTTTTCTTCTGGTGTCTGTCCCTGTTTCTCTCTCAGAGAGGTCAGAGCATGATCCCACCAGTCTATTTCTTTCTCACACTCCCTGGTGCTCCTTAGTCTTTCTACTTCCCCTCTTAGCTCTGCCACCAGGCCGAGCAGATTGTCCACCTGGTCACACCTCACGCAGATGTCATCTCTACTACTGTCCATTAGCTGTGTAAGGCTGGGGCACTCCCTGCAGCCTGAGACCTAGGTGGCTGCATGTTTCCATGGGAGCTCTGTCTGTGTGGCTACATCTACTCTGGCAAGTCCAGAGGACATAGCTTTCTGCCAGGTGGAAACCATGGCTAAGCTCTCTCACCAGCTGAACTCCCCTCTTGAGCTGGCAGAGCTTTCTGTGGCCCTTCCTGTGAGCCCTTCCACATGAACTGCTGGGCAAACTGCCACACCATGCCCTGGCTGTTTGCCCATCCTGGTCACTGCACTCCTGGTCGCCACACTCCCTTGTGCTGCCTTTTAGGCAAGTGGGGTGGCCACTGTTGCTTCTGGCCCCACTCCCACCTCGCCAGTCACCCTCGTGCCAACTGCTGGCTCCCTGTGGGTCCTTGCACTGCCCTGACCTTTCCCCACCACGAAAAAGCTCTGGAAAAGCCACTGCCTCCCATGATTGCCAGGCTCCACTGTGGATGTGCTTGCACCGGAGTTGTTCGTCTCGGCGAGTGACCTTTTCAGGACATAATTAATTTAATCTTAAGGGGATCCTTTATAGTCAGTACCCTAGGTTCATCAGAGCTAATGGATACCTAAGACGGTAGATCCATTGTCTGTGTCTTTCTCTTCATTTACTAAAGGAAAAGCGAGTTGCCTACAAAGAATGATTCAGGTCCTACACAAGATGAATCTGTTCTGTTGGTGCCAGTCTGTTCAATTCCAGTGATCGTATAGAAAGCATGCAGCTGATATGAATAGCATTACAACAGTTGGATGGATAACAACTGCGTTTTTTTGACTTAACTACAAATAATGCAGGGAAGCTTGGGCTGTGAAAGGTAACTGTGAGTTACCTGCTGCTTTTCAGTATTTGTAGATAGGCTCAGACAGTAACTTGGGGTTAGTCGGTAACTTGAAGTAAAGTTCCTTATGGCTACCTTCACATCATGAGCTATTCAGCCAGACTACAATATGTTTACTATCAATGGAGATAATGATACAATTCTAGGGAGTCTTCATGTGACCTACTTCCATTCATCTATCTGAAAATTATGTGACTGAGATCCTCACCCTTAACTATTAAAAGAATCAGACTGTAAGGTTAGGTATATGTTTCTATGCCCTACGTGCTTAAAATGAAGTGAGATGAAGCTTACAACTAATTTAAATTGCTAGGAGACATAAAATGTAAGAGGAATAATGAAAGATGTAAGCTAAAGAAATGGTAGGGGAATGATAACAAGAAAATAAGGCATAAAAGTGGAGTTAAGTGGGTCACACATGCAAAATGACTTAATGTCTTGCAGAGTTCTCTTGCACCTATATTGTTACTATTTATATCCCTGAAGGAGTTTTAATTAAACAGAATACTGTGAAGCAGGAAGAGGGGATGAGAACAGGTCACAATTAGACTTACAAACACTCACCTTTCCAGAATTTCACTCTCCCATTTTGGTCTCCAGGCATTCAAAAATACTATGTCCAAAGTTCATTATTTATGACTTTAATTACATTTAGTACAACTCTGAATGTCTATCCATCACTCCAGCTATGGGCATGTATGCCTTCAGTGCATCAATAAACACAACAAACACAAAGTCTGTTTACAAGTATGCTATTAATAACACCCTACCCCGAGTGATCTGTGGTCACCCAGATCAAGTGTTACACAGTTACTTGGCTCTGCATTGGACAGGATTAAACCCATATAAAGTTGATTGCTACATACAAATCACATCATACCATTTCACCCAGGTCTTCCCTGGGGTCTGTCTGGTCCCTGTCGCTCTTTGAGATTTCTCTTTGACGTAACTACAAGTTGTGTTACAGTCCAGAAAAGTGTTGTTTCACTTGCATGAAAGAGAGTGTATGAGTTCTGTGTTCTGTAACTGCATGAAGCATGCAGGTGTGTTTAATGGGACAACCCAAGGTTTCCTTGGACTAAGTCAGAAATTGAAGTTATTTGCCAATTTCAGGCCTGCCTGAAAACTTAACTGTTGTCTCGTCTAGAGTGCTTCACTGTCCCTTTATTACTTTTGTTTGCCCATACTTTGAAATAAAAGTTGGACTAGACTGAGAATTCTGGTCTCTAAAGGAGCTTTGTACCATTTTAAAAATTTGTTTTTGACAACTTTGAACTTTAGTTCTGACTCAGGCCCAAACTTCCTGACTGTCTGCCTGGCTTACACTTATTTGCACTCTACTTCTAATGAGAACCAGATTTTCAGAGATGAAGACTTAATTTCTCAAACCAGTAGGTTTTCCAGCAGCACAAAACTGAAGTGAATGTGTAGACACACATAGGTGATGGGACACATCTGCTTTATTTTAGTCATTGAAGAAGGGAACAGATGGTTAGTGCCTTGGGTATCCAAGGTATCTACATGGGTCTGGCAGGTACAGCTCAGAAAATACGAAACATCAGCTAAGAAGAACACCCAACAGTGTTTGAAAAGACACACATTTTGGAAAATGAATCCCAAACAATCTGGCTACTTTTGAATGAAGTGAAGCACTTTGCAGCCTCTTTTCTATTGATTCACTCCCCATTAACTGTAATGGGAGTTCAGACATGTAGTTCACATATAGAGACTTGCAGTATTATTTAGGTGTCTTAGTCTTTGATCTGAATCATACTCTGAGTTTGTTAGGCACGTGGTGGAGTTGAATTCCCCGTCTGAATGGTGTCTCTCACACCTACAGTATTACTGAAACTTAATGCATGGGCACCACTTTCTCTGTGTAACCTCAAGTCTTTTTCAAGGCCAATTTAATCACTACTTTATATATAGAGAAACTAAGGCCCTGATAAGTGAAGTGGTCAAAGCTGCTCATCATGTGTTTATGAGCCAACAGCAGAGAAGAAAGGCCCTGAGTTCCAGCCCAATGTCTTATCACATAGACAGCATTGATGTCGGAGAAAGAAAAACACAGAATCACAGAATGATAGGAGTTGGAAGGGACCTCTGGAGATCACCTAGTCCAACCCCCCTGCCAGAGCATGCCCTGCCAGGTATTTTGACATTAATATCAAATTTTTTCATTGTTTCTCCCCTTAAATTTAAGCAGTATTCTAGTGTGAGTTAAATATGACCTTTGTCTCACACCCTCTCTGTATTATATTCAATAGCAGTTCTTACGAAGATAGTGAAGATATTCATATGGTAAAATCTGCCAATTTTAGTGGACTAAAATATATTAAAAAACATTCAGCATAATTTTTACCCTGAGAATCTTCATGTGCCATTAAGGATTCTCAAAATTAAGCATGGAAGTTACCTTTATATGTCACCTGAGAGTAATACATTATTTGAAGGGAGGTACCTGAAATACTCTAATTAATCACCCTTTCTTATTACATTATTTTCAGTCAATATTCTAGGGTACTATAAGGTAGTTTTGGAATTTTTAAAGTCTGTGTTTGAATGTGTAAACATCATGTTTATTTTCTCTTTTTGACTTCCTTTTAATTCATGGACTTTTCAATTATGGTTTGTATTCTATAGCATGCTAAGATCACACAGTCTAGATTTTTCTTGTACTGCTCAGATCACTGGCTATACTGGAAACCAAGTTACCTGCCTTACCTGTCATCATTTACCACAGTTTAAATTAAATGCCACAAGTTTCATGAAAGGTGCCTACACCAAGTTGCTAAAATAGTGTTGAGGAATCCCACATACAGTAGAAGCTAGGAAATGTGAAAGCCATGCCTAGAGATAAAATTATATTTTATATTCTGTCACTTTATTATTTGGCAGCAGTTATGTACTTGTAATGAAACATGCAAGTTATGCAGTTAGACTAATTCTACAAACAGAATCTGTATGCAAAAAAAAAATCAAAATTGAAATAGATATTTTGAAACTCAAAGACAAATATACAATGAAATCAATAAAATATCTATTTCTTTTTCTGTCGGAATTTTTGTAACATTTCACAACATTAATGGAGTTTTTTTCTTAATGTTTTATATGAAAAATATTTTGTGAAGGACAAAGCCTGAATATCATTCTAGAACGGCAGTTGATTATTGGACATGAATGTGCAGGAATAGGTCAAAAAAGCTTGTTTGAAACCTCACTAAGCGGAAAAGAAGAAGAATATACATCAAACTTCAGGTACATTGTGATAAATCAAGATGAATTCTATCAAGTAATGGAGAAGAAAATTGATGGATGGGAAGTAAGACACTTTATGGAAAGTCTTGTGTGGCATGGGTGCTGTCTCCAGAGTTTCTGGGTCACTAATACAATACTTAGAAGATAATCTTCCAACTGAATTTGTCTGAGTCCTATGAATGTCTAATTTAAAGACTTCCACTTTCACAGAAATGAAGGTTCTGGTTTTGTGTAGACATCAGTGGTTAAGGATTGCTTTTCCTGAGTCAATCTGCATGTTAAGTTAAAATCAATGAATGCTAACACTGTGTGAATGTAAAAGTAGGTGTTTCTACCGAACACACCATACATCATTCCTGACCAGTAGAGAAAGCAATAAACATTATCACCTTATCTTAATGTATTATTTTGGTCTGCGTCAAAGAACAGAATTGCATTCTGACCTTGATCCAACTTAATATGAAACTGGAATTCAAAGAACTTTAGGCACCAAATGGATAGTTATGTCAACTTTCTTCACACAATTCAATAATTCAGATAATATCAGTCATTTTAGATAGCTGTCATAGAAAAACATGAACCATGACTGAGAAGTTCTGTCTTCTCTTCATTAACTTCAAATAAAACTTTGGGAAGTAGCTGAGATTTACAGAACAAACCTTTACTTTTGGGGGAGAGGGTTAATCTACACAGTTTAATTTCCATTTTAAATGGTAAATGAGCCTGCTGATTTTCAAGTGGCTCTTAACATCTGAGTAGGTCTTAGTAGGAACATCTCCAGTTTCTCCACATTTTCCTTGAATTGGGAGAATCACAAAACTGGACACAGCAATCCAAGTGGAGCCTCACTAGCTCAATAGAAAGGAGATGAGAAGGGTTCTTTTTCTCCTGGCAGCACTACTCTTCATTATTCATTTACATTACTCTAAAGATGACTTGTTCATGAGGTGGTCTTAGATGCCTAAGCATGCACATAAGGCTTTGACCAGTAGTTAGAGGTCAACCAACATGCCTTAACACATGTCAAATGTCACTAAATTCTAATATACTGGCAAATTAAATCAAACTGTATGTCCTAACAGCCCAATAACTTCTATAATTTCAACTCTCCTAGATGCTAATCTTTCACTTAATCTCACTGTACAAATATCATTTTAATCTTATGCCTTTGGTTTAAGTAAAGGTATCTGACTCATAAAAGACCAACTCCAAAGTGGTTTTAGAAACAGCTGACTCCAGGGACTTCTTCTGCTTGGCAGTATGGAGGAGACCAGATCAAGTTTTGTACTCTTTGTGCTACAAAATCTTACAACAGTACCTCAGCAGGTCTTTGATCCTCAAATTCCATTCTGCCATGCCACCGGACATCTAACATTTAACTTTCTGGCTATTCAGTAAAAATACACTGAGGTGACCTGAAGTACAGTCCCCATATTTTGGGGGGATATATGGAATTGAAAAATTGCCTGACAGACATTTACATGAGGAAGGTAAATGAAAGAAGTTATTTTAGAAGCTCTGTAATGAAACAGAATAATTTCATTTAGCTCTAGGATTGCGTTGAGGTATTACACCTCATCTGTAAATATCTATTTAAGAGTTGGACTACGTCAGCATTGGCAGTTAGTATAATCTGAGGTCACTAAAGTAATAAACATACCTTCATGAGTTGACAGATTCGACACAGGACTTACTGGAAATATATCATTTCTGGAAACCCTAATGAAAAGCACATAAAATACCTCAGGAAAATTAAACACCTCTCTTTAAGTAACTGAATCCCCTCCTAACTTAGGGTCATAACACTTAGCTCTAGTTTTTGATTCAGATGAAAAAGCTGGATCCAGAATGCCATTCAAACTGTTCAATGGTCTTCCTCATGAGTTCCAGCTGCTACTCCAGGTGGGAACAGAACTGCTGTAATTCTTCTGTTGTACCTGTTAGTCTTATTTCAATGTTTCATGTATCTGAGGCCATTGTATGGCATTGGAAGCTCAACAGCACACAGTTGAGATGAGAAACTATTCGGGGCAGATAGTAGACTCTAGAGATCTATTAAGCTGAGTAAATGTAGGTATACATGGTAGGGTGATCTGTATAGCTGTCTAAACTCCTAAGTACAGACAGAAAGCCTTCTCCACCTGTGTTTCTCACCTGACTGTGAGAAACCTGTTTCTCACCTGTCATCACATTCTTAACAACCCTCTTCATGTATGTCTGATTCAGGATCTCCACAAATAGGTTTCCATCATTTATACTGTAGTCACTCCAATGCTAAATCCATTCGTTAACTATGAGGAACGAGGACGCAAAAAACACTTTTAGGAAAAAGTGACTTCCTCAGATGTGTATATCTGCAGGTGAGATACTGCCCACCCATAAAGGTTAAATTTGGTGTTATCTTCCATTATGACAGGGTGAACAACAGGGCTTAGAGACATGAGTGAGTTGAGCTCTCAGGTGACTTTGACCTACCTTAGTTGCATATTTTAAGTGTTGAATCTGGTCTTTGATACGGCTTAAATTTTTGTTGCAATCAACAGAGGTGCAGTAGCAACAAACTAAGAGTTATTAAACTTCTGATAAGCATAGGAGTCAAATCACCTAATATAGGCATCATGAAACTGCATAACTAATAAAAGGTAATGGTCTAGATTAATTCTGGTGATATCTGCAGTCATACACACACACACAAAACACACAAAGCCCCATATTTTTCTATGAACAGCATGAATCTCATTCTCTCAGTAAGCAAAATAGATCTTCATCTCAAATCTGAATAGTGTATTTGATAAATGTCTATGGAATTCTAAGTGAATCTCAGAAATTTAGATTTTAGTTCTCAGAAAGAGTTCTGGGCTGTGTACTAACTCTAGTATAGGTAAAGTATTTAGTGGATGCCTCCAGCTCTCTCCATTGATTATTATATTTGATCCAGACTGATCTAAGTCTGTTGTCTCCTGGGAACCATCTCTGACATCCATCCTGCATGGCGTTAGCCTGATGACAGGTTACATTCACATTACATGACACCTCAGGCTACATGGACTCCTTGTGATTCTGAGGAATTTATTTTCCTTGGTGTTCAGTTCAAAAAACCCTGTTAATGACAGACTTGTACTGAACTTAGTTGTGTTTTTCAGCATGATGTTAGTTGTTGTGTATCCTGTGAAGTGGTATGAAGGAACAAAGACTGATGATACTGTGCTTGAGGAATTTGCAGGCCAGAGAAATCTTGCCTGTACTACCTATAGCAATCAGTAATTAGAGGAAACTAGACATGAAGTTACATTTTGATCTGGTCTAAAGGGATGCTAGTTGGCTCTGCTACGGCTAAAAGACAAAGAGGTTATGAACTAACAAAGAAGGAGGCTCTTACACAAAGACATTCCCTTACATGGATAGAGCTAGACCTATTCATGTTTTAGATGTGGTAGGGTAGCCTTCCTTCTCTCCAGAAAGGTTTAAATCTTGCCAAAGGTCTTGAGTGAGATCTGTCAGACCCATACATGTTTCTGAAATAGCCACAAAACATGAAGGTGTAGACAAATTAGCTCCATTTGCAGGGTGATATGCTTTGTGAAAACACAGTTAGTTGATCACGTAGGCACAGTTACAGACAATTATTCAGGTATAGATTCATACAATATAGTTTTGGGTAGCTTCCTGAAGAACCTCTGTCAGTAGCTTGTTCGTAAGAAGAATCACTAGTAGATAACTGAGGAATAGTGACCTCCAGAAAATGTTTCACAGCAGCTAAGTTAGGTTATTGTTTTGTTTCATGAACTGCAAGTGCTGCAGAGAGAGCCTCAGAAAGCTAGGATTAATACTCCTGAGTTTTCTTCTTGGGTACCTCAGTTATACAGAGGCAAAGTAAACAGTGAAATCCCATGAGTAATTACTTATGCAATCTTATACTGAACTGGTTTTTTAAGAACAGGTAAGAAGCAATTACGTCAGTATGTTTTGCAGAACTCCCACCACTCAGGTTACGTTTTTTCAACGAAATCATGGAGAAGGGTTGTTTTCCCTAACTAGCCCATGAATGGGACCACAAGCACTACTGAAGTGGTGGGAAGGTAAGAGGAGAAGAAAGTTTTTCACTGTTATTCTTCTTCATGAATTTTTGTAGGATAATCACCTTCTTCTAAGGAGGAATTAATCCACTGGCATTTCAACATCTACAGCATACATAGGAACTACACTGAGCAACACATCTAGGCATCTTAGCTGCTTGTTGACATGGACTTATATAGACAAGGAAGAAAGAAATAGAAATGGCTATGGAATGATGCATCTGACCTACTTTAGACCTTTTCCTCTTAAAGAGAACAGTATTACCTGGAAATGCCTGTATATCTATATTCCCTAGAAAGAAGACAAGCTGGGTATATTGGATGCTAGATAACTAAACTGATAGCCATCTAAATTTCAGTAGATGAATCCCAGCTTCTCAGTATAGTCTTCTGATGTTAAGATGGCTCAGGTATTTACTCCAGTTCAAGTGACAGAGAAATGTAAGCATTGTATTTGACTTAGGAGAATCACTATCACTCTCTTATAATTGCTTATTTGTGGATTTGACTGTTGTGTAAGATGAACAATTTGAAATTTGAAACACTCAGATATCCCCAGTTTTATAGAACTAATACTGGCCAGATAAAGAAGTACTGAATGCATGTACTATGGAGACAAATTGGTTAATGATTATTTTGTACTGACTAAGAAAAAAAGACAAAATTTTGCAGCTTCTCCTTAAACCTGTGAAATTTCTCATGGTAGTAATAGCTAACAGTAATATGGTTAAAAAGTTAAATGAGTTTGCACATTATAAGTCATCAATCATAGTTTATATTACTGCTTCTGAAGCTATAAAAGGTTTTAAATGAACTGTATCTGGACTGGTGTTTCAGTGTCAATGAATTGTTTTATGAAGATGAATGTTCTTCCATCACTGAAAACCTAGTTTATTATATACTCTTCTCTGATAATTCTGGGGAAGGGCAGAAGAGGTGCATTGTTTCTTTGCTTTTAACACAAAATAATATTTATACAATTTATATTTAAAGTAGAACTTTAAAACAAGATGAAAAAGCATTTCTTAGATTAGAGGAAGGTAAGGTTAAAGGAGATAAATGTGCATTTTCCAATTTGAGAAATTTTTTTTCCTTTCAATTTCACCTGTGGAAATTGAGAATTATATATGAAAACTGTCTTGTCAACTTCTTTAAAAAGGTGGATAGAGAAGTGGAAAAACAGTGGATGGGAGGGGGAGAAACATAGAGAAATACATTCCTCCAAAATGTAATTCATCTTCCCGGAGAGATTTATCTAGAATATCACATATTGCTCTCTGGAAATACCTGTTTCATTTAGTGAATATCTTGAGGCTTTCTATGCTAGGAAAATGTAGCATGGACAAAGCTCTACTCCGTAAACAGTGAAAGAATGACTTGGTGTTGTAGAATTAAGCACAACTGCCTAAGTCACGAAGCTGCATCCTGGATGTCCAGTATCCCCTGCAAGAGAGAACTGGGCATCCAGCTGGACATTCAACAGCCATGGATTCCAGTAATAATCTAGGCCACTAGTTATGAACCAGATATCAAAATATGATATTGAATTTGCTCTTCTATCGTTAAAATGGTATATGATCTGAATGAGTAACGTTGTTCCTTTTCTCCCTCTCCTTATCTTTTTCCTTTTTTGTCATTATTATTATTCCTTTTTATCACTATTATTATTTCTTTTTTCTTTTCAACTTGCCATTTTAGGTTTTCTTCCTCTGCAGTTTTTACCACTACTTCTTTTATTTTAAAAGCATTGCATATTTTTTCTCTTTTACTGTCTCTACCTTTTCTCTGAAGCTTGATACTATGCCCTTTGCCATGAAACAGAAAAACAGCACAAAATTCCAGGAATTTATCCTCTTGGGATTTCCAACTATCATGGAACTTCAGATGTTGCTCTTTGTGATATTCCTGGTGGCCTACATGCTGACCATCTTGGAAAATACACTCATAATTATCTTGATAAAGATCAACCATCAACTTCACAAGCCCATGTATTTCTTTCTCAGCAACCTCTCCTTCCTGGAGGCTTGGTATGTCTCAGTCACTGTCCCCAAACTGCTAGTGAATTTTCTTGTTGAATGCAAGAACATATCTTTTGCAGGCTGTATGACCCAGCTTTACTTCTTCAGCTCCCTTATATGTACTGAGTGTGTCCTCCTTTCTGTCATGGCTTATGATCGTTATGTGGCCATCTGCAACCCCCTGCGCTACTCAGTCATCATGAACCACTGGCTCTGCATTCAACTAGCCACATGCTCCTGGCTCATTGGCTTCTTGGCCTCCATGCTGAAAGTATTTTTCATCTCTCAGCTGTCTTTTTGTGGCTCCAATGTCATCAACCACTTCTTCTGTGACATCAGCCCCTTGCTGAACATATCATGTGCTGACATGACAATGGCTGAAATAGTGGATTTCATCCTGGCCTTGCTTATCTTGCTGGTTCCCCTCTCTGTCACGATTATCTCCTATATATGCATCATCAGCGCCATCCTGCATATCCCCACAACCCAGGGCAGGAAGAAAGCCTTCTCCACTTGTGTTTCTCACCTCACTGTAGTCATTATCTTCTTTTCAGCCGCTCTGTTCATGTATGCCCGGCCCAAGAGAATCCACCCTTTTGACTTAAACAAGCTGGTGTCTATTGTGTACACTATTGTAACTCCCATGCTCAATCCCTTCATTTACTGTCTGAGGAACCAGGAGGTTAAAGGGGCTGTGAAAAAAATCTTCAGTGTTAGACAGACTGCCCCAAAGGTCTCTCAATTCATTGCTGTCCACCTTTAAGGTAGCTCCTTATAGACAGACTGTAAGTGTGAGAGTTAGAAGGAAAGTTTTTGATATTTAGGTTGTACTTAGAACTGCAATCATAATGCTGGTATCTCAAGAGACTGAGGCATACATATGGCCACATATCCACAACAAGAAGTCACTTTTCTACATATTACCTTCAAATGATCTTTCTTCTCTGATGAAGGCTTATGCACAATGAAGTTATTGATTTGACTCACAGGCACTCTAGAGAACAAAAAGACATGTCTAGATTATCATACATCAATGGCTTTGAGAACAGAATTGAAAAGTTCTGTTAATAGCATGTGATTCAATTCCAGATAATATCTGACAGTTGAGATGCATGTGTCTAACTATAGGCACATGCCTAATGTTTTAAAGACCCTGGGTATTCTGTTTGATCTACAAATGTAATGCTAAAAGGAAGAGTTTCTTCTTCAGTTCCTGTATCATAACGGCCTATACAAAAGGGGAGGTCTCAGGCGTTCTACAGTATTTCATATTCTACAAGAAGTCTGTACTTAGGAACCTGAATCAATCCTCCTGGAAGAGAGTAAGAACAGAAGGAAAGAAAATGTTCAAAGTGGAATGGAAGAAGCCCAACTTCTTAAGAAAGGTTGAAATAAATACTCTAAATAAATTAGAGACTTTAAATCCTGGTCACTGCAAATAAAAAAACGTTTTGTGCAGTTTGTAGGACATTTTCACTAATTTCTGTTCATACAACTTCTGCTGAATTCACTGTGTATTAGTTTGCATGTGAATAAACATACAGTTTTTCAGGAATTTTGTGTATTTTAGGACTCAGTGGCTGCTCTCTGCTGCCTCAGTCAGCATCTGCACCACTAATTTAATTTAATCTTGGGAGTAATCTGTGGCCATTTTGCTAAACATATCACAGCACCAGATGTTAATAACACGCATGGCTAGGCCCCTTTTGACCAGGCTGGCCATGCCAATGAGCAGTCCCTTGATTGTGACCTAGTCCATAGGCTTTTACATCTGTTCATCCACATCTTCTGACAGTGCGTTGTGTGTGCTATTCACTGACACTTCTCTGTTCCACAACAGCAATGTGATCTTCCCAATTTACGCTGCTATTATTTTAGAATAACACTGTGGTTAAAACACTTCATATGCAACAACATTGATATCCCATTCAGTTACAAGCAAGATTCCTGCATTTCCAAACACAAGGTGCTGGGATGCTATGGCCTTCCTGTGGCCCTTCACTGGGCTGGAAATACTGTAATAGTTTCAAAAGTTAATCTAAAAGTTCACAATTTTTATAATACAACCAAGAACTACCTTACAGCCTGTGATGTTTATGCTTCTACGTGGTACTGAATTTCTATGCTACATGTAAGGGATGGAGAGCAGACAAAATGAGGTGAGTAAAGATGCCAAGACTGGTGCAATAATTTTGGAGTATTGGGCCAATATGAGGACAGAGCAACAGGGAGATGTTTCATCTTTGCATCCAAGTCAAATGGGCTCTAAACTGACTGAAACCACTGTATCACTGCTGTGTTTTGTTTGAGGAAAGAACCAGTTTTCCATTGCAGAGGAGTCCTAACCTGCATTCACTAAATAGTCAATATAGACTTGATACAGAAACAGCCAGATGAATAGCACTTTATAGTGAAACACAGAGGTCCATAATAACAACATAGAATCATAGAATGGTTTAGGTTGGAAGGGACTTTAAGGACCATCTAGTTCCAACCTCCCTGACATAAGCAGGGACACCTCCCACTAGACCACAATGCTCAAAGCCCCATCCAACCTGGCCTTGAACACTTCAAGGGATGGGGCATCCACAGTTTCTCTGGGCAACTTGTTCCAGTGCCTCACCACCCTCAGGGTAAATTAGATAAACATAGAAACATAGACTTCACCCAGTATGGGCTCAGTTCAGTAGAACCATTATCTGATTCCTGATTGACAAGGTGTGTTTAATGACCTTGGAGGATAAGTTCAATTTCATCCTTACCTTTAAATATGCAGATAAATAATAAGGCTGCACAGCTGGTGGATATTCATCTCACCTAACTTTATGAATGGGATTTGACTCCAGTTTTAAACACATAAGTGGGAGCAGAAGATGTCTCAGCTTTCAGCATTATCAGGGAAGTTATAGGACTTGAATTATTTGCACAGTCATGGGTGCTTAGTGCCTCTTGAAATGACCTTGTATATCCTGGCTGTCCTCTAGTCCTATTCCAGAAGGACACTGGCCTTACAAAGAATCTATGTCATATCTACGAGTGCTATAAGGTGCCCTGGGTACTCTGGGGTGCTCAAAATAATAATAGACATCTATCCTGGTCACTGAATAGGTCTCTAAAAATATAACAACAGTGTCTAGAGATCTGTTGAGATGATTAAGCATAAAGGCAGGATCCAGTTTCATAAATATAGCCATTTGGAGCCATTTCAGTAGAATTCGTATACCTAACCTTGGGCACAGTTTACAGAGACTGGAGACTGTATTGACCAGACCTTCATTGACTATAATCACCTCTTAGGTACTTATGATGGGAATTTATTCTAAAGGAGTGATCCACTATGCACCATGTGGATATATATCATTCTAGTCCATTTGTCCAGGGGAATAGAGATTAATCCCCAAGACACGTCACAAAGTGCTTAAGAAGCATTATAAGCATTATAATGCTTATGTATTAGTGTTTTATAATGCTTATAAAGCTTATTATATCAAATAACTTGGACTTGTTCCTGTATCACACATACCTTAAGAATGTAAATTCATTTGCAGGCTCCCTTTTGGAACTAAATGATTCTTTCTCAGCCACAACTCATTAGGCTCTGCTCCTCATAGAATAGAAAAAACTATTTTAATTTTGGCTCCTTCCTCTGTGGAACAACTATGGAGTTTTTCAAGAGTTTCTGGGTATGATGTGCTTTCAGTTTCATACCATGAAACACCGTTCTGGAAGCTTGCAGAAAAGCCTTCACATTTTTTTAAACACTTTGAACTCAGCACATTCAGGCAAAATGTAAAAATACCACTATCTTCACAGTTCAGAGGAGAGCTGGGGCAGTATTCTCCTGACTGTAGATACAACAATCTGGTTTTGGCTGTTAACTAGCAGACTGGGAGAATTCTCTGCCTCGCTGTCTCTTTGAGGTGTCTCTTCTGGCCACAGGATTTATTTCTTGGGTCTTTTTCTATTAATTCCTGTTTTTTCCTGCTTCTTAAGGAGAGTCATGAACCTGTTCTGCCACTTCAGATCTTCAGGCACAGGGAAATTATATTCAAGCATCAAAATATACGTCATGCCCCAAAGACAGCTCTTACTATTTCAGTACTGCAAGGCTCCCCAGTCTGGTGCAGGTAGTACTATTTTATGTTCAGAACACCAGAGTGTTCTGTTATATCTGGACTCACACAGCATTACTTAAATCACTCTAGTTTCCATTAGGGAATTAGCAGCCTAATTTGGAGCAGATAGACCCTATCTCCTCTAAATAATGAAAAAGAGGATGTTGAAGGGGATGAAAAAAAAATGGTCCCAAGTTAAGTGCCTTGTTTGTGATGAGAGCAGAGCTGAGCTTATATTAGTAATGTGTATGACCAAGTAAATTATAGATGCAGTATGCATAATCTGATTTTGAACTCTGGGTCCATGCTGAAGTGCATAGATCCTGCAGTGTTTCACATGGACTTATTGGACTTTCTGGAGAGAGATGCTTTACTGACCATATGATTGAATTAATTGATAGCACGTTGACAATGATGTTGATGCACATCTTGAGGGAAATAGTGAGTGTTGGTGTGTTCTTGGATCAATCTCTCCCAGAGGAAGCTTTGTTAGTATTTCATGGCTTCTTCTGGGAGAGATTTAGATCTACACCTAGCTACCCGAACTGTACTTATTCTTTTACTGAAACTCTCCAGTCATTGCTGGGCGCTCCCCAGCATCTTTGAAAAGTCCTGGAGAGCAGGCGAGGTCCCTGAGGACTGGAGGAAAACCAATGTCAATCCAGTCTTCAAAAAAGGCAAGAAAGAAGACCCAGGGAACCACAGGCCGGTCAGCCTCACCTGCATCCCTGGAAAGATGATGGAACAGCTCATCCTGGGGGTCATCTTAAGGCATGTGGAGGAAAAGAAAGCTATCAGAAGTACTCAACATGGATTCACCAAGGGGAAATCATGTCTGACTAATCTGATAGCCCTCTATGATGGCAGCACTGGATGGATAGATGAGGGGAGGGCGGAAGATGTGGTCTACCTTGACTTCAGCAAGGCTTTCGACACGGTCTCCCACAGCATCCTCATAGGGAAGCTTAGGAAGTGTGGATTGAATGAATGGACAGTGGGACGGACTGAAAACTGGTTGAAAGACAGAGCTCAGAGGGTCGTGATTAGGGGCACAGAGTCTACTTGGAGTCCTGTAACTAGTGGTGTTCCCCAGCGGTCAGTACTGCGTCCAGTCCTGTTCAATATATTCATCAATGACCTGGATGAAGGGATAGAGTGCACCCTCAGCAAGTTTGCTGATGACACGAAACTGGGAGGGGTGGCTGACACACCAGAAGGCTGTGCCACCATACAGAGAGACCTGGACAGGCTGGAGAGTTGGGCAGAGAGGAACCTTGTGAAATTCAACAAGACCAAGTGTAGGGTGCTGCACCTGGGGAGGAATAACACCATGCACCAGGACAGGTTGGAGGCTGACCTGCTGGAGAGCAGCTCTGTGGAAAGAGACCTGGGAGTCCTGGTGGACAACAGGATGACCATGAGCCAGCAATGTGTCCTTGTGGCCAAGAAGGCCAATGGCATCCTGGGGGGCATCAAGAAGAGCGTGACCAGAAGGTCAAGGGAGGTCATCCTCCCCCTCTGCTCTGCCCTGGTGAGGCCACATCTGGAGTACTGTGTCCAGTTCTGGGCTCTCTGGTTCAAGAAGGACAGGGAACTGCTGGAGAGGGGACAGCAAAGGGCTACCAAGATGATTAGGGGACTGGAACACCTCTGTCATGAAGAAAGGCTGAGGGATTTGGGTCTCGTCAGTCTGGAAAAAAGACGACTGAGGGGGGATCTTATCAACGCTTGTAAATACTTAAAGGGTGGGTGTCAGGAGGATGGGGCTAGGCTCTTTTCAGTGGTGGCCAGTGACAGGACAAGAGGTAACGGGCACAAACTTGAACATGGGAAGTTCCGCATAAACATGAGAAGGAACATCTTTCCTGTGAGGGTGGCAGAGCCCTGGCACAGGCTGCCCAGAGAGGTGGTGGAGTCTCCATCTCTGGAGACATTCCAAACCCGCCTGGACGCGTTCCTGTGCAACCTGCTCTAGGTGAACCTGCTCTGGCAGGGGCTTGGACTGGATGATCTCCAGAGGTCCCTTCCAACCCTACCATTCTGTGAGAAACAAAGACAAAATTTATTTTAAAATTCTTTTAATAAAAAGTTCATCTTTATTTTGACTATTTGACAACATTTGACTCTTAAATATCGTATATGGTAATTCTATTTTCCTTGCTAGGAAATCCCTAGATTTCATACTGTTCATCACTCATCCTTTTTAGAATGGTCAGGCTCTGCCTGCACTGCATTACAGGCATTACAGAGTCAGGATCAATTAATTCCACAAGCTTTTAACTACTCACTGATGTATGTCCCAAGAAGACAGCTGTGTGCCGCGCACATCATTTGTATACTCCACACTTGTAATTTAACCATGTTAGTGATCACTGTGAACATATTAGTGTTCACTTCCAATTCTGCTTTTTAAATGCCAAGTGGCACCTTCAAGGAAGCCACAGAGGATGAAGCTGCTCTGCTTTATTTATACAGGTGGTCACAGAGGTTCCTGTGCTTAAAAGCCTCATCTTCTCCCTATCCTGGGACTATGGAAGGTCATAAAACACAATATGTACGAAGGCTTGTGGTTCTAATTCTAACCTCACATGGCCCATCTGAACCAGAGGCACTCTGTTAGAAAGCTTAGTTCGTCATCTGTTCCTTTTGGGCATTCCCTCACCAGCACTAGAGAAATCACCCCAGATCTCTGACACTGAAAGAAAGTCAAACAGATGATACGATCAGAATAACAGGTTTATTGACCTGCATCAAGCTGTGCTGTACTGTACAGGGCTGCTTGGCATGCATCCAAGAACAGCCCTAATGATATTGTTTGCTACCCCTCATAATCCCTTTTTCTCCTTTTCCTTCCTCCAAATAAACAACTCATTTTATTTTTTTTCGCATTGGCTTTGGTTTTGCTGATTTTGCAACCTTATATGGTAAAATGTGCATCATTAGTATGTGACACCCTGTAAGCCAGCTGCCTTCTCTCAGTATCTTTTAATATCTTTCACCCTAGGGAAGTTCCCAACACTCCCCTTTCACTGCCATAGAATCTGGTATCTTCCCCCATGATTGTTTTGTTGTCTGGACTTACTAAACACTCCAAAAGAAGAACAGGCTTTTTGAAATTAAATAACAGACCTTGTTGCAAAATATATAATGTCTATGAACTTTTCTTAATAGAAAGACTCTCAAAATAATCTGCATTAAATAGAATAGAAGTGCAATATGTTTCTAAACAGGTTCTTTCATGGAAGGAGACAGTACCTTTGCAGGAGGATCTATTTTCTGGTGTTGGTTTCAGGCCACTGTCCTGTCTTTGTCATAGGAAGTTCTTCTGTCCCCAGCATCAGAGACTAGACTGTGTGTTTACTCCTGCTCTTTGCATTTTCACAGTCTTTGTTACACTGCAAGGTCACCCTTTGTTTTTTTGCTTCATGTCCTCTTATTTTCCTTTCTTCTCTATGGGTCATTTAGCTGTGTGGAAACTTCCTCTTTATTGCCCTCACTTGAGTTCCATATCAAGAGGAATCCTCCCCAGCATACTGGCTGTCAGAGAGCTTTTCCTAAACAAGACATTCCTTACTTAAACAAACACAACATATTTAGTAAAAAGTAAGCAAAGAAAATAAATGTCATTTATTACATCAGAATACTGAAGTCACCAGACAAGTGATCATGCTAAGGTGAACTTATTTCATCTTTCTGAGTGGTGTGGTTGACAGCTGAGGGACAGGATGCCATCCAGAGGGACCTGGGCAGGATCAAGAAGTGGGCCCATGTGAACCTCATGAGGTTCAACAAGACCAAGTGCAGGGTCCTGTACCTGTGTCAGGGCAACTCCTGGTATCAATACAGGCTGGGGGATGAAGGGATTGAGAGCAGTGCTGCCAAGAAAGACTTGGAGGTATTGGTGGATGAAAAGCTCCACGTGAGTTGACAATGTGTTCTCAGGCCAACCGTATCCTCGGCTGCATCAAAAGAAGCATGGCCAGCAGGTCGAGGGAGGTGATTCTGCCCCTCTGCTCCACTCTTGTGAGACCTCACCTGCAGTACTGGGTCCAGCTCTGGAGTCCTTAGCACAGGAAAGAGATGGACCTGTTGGAGCATGTCCAGAGGAGCATCACAAAAATGATCAGAAGGATGGAACACTTCTCCTATGAGGACAGGCTGAGAGAGTTGGGGTTGTTCAGCCTGGAGAAGAGAAGGCTCCAGGGAGACTAATCTCACTAATGAAGAGATATGTAGAAAGAAGAAATCCTGTTATATCACTGGAAGTTTGTCATGTGAAGATGGTTATTGTCTGCCCTTCCTCCTGTGATGTAGTGCGATTATTAGCTTAATTTGCTGTATGCATGTCTCTTCTTTATTTTGTGAATCCTGGATGCATTCAGCACGACACAGATGGTAACCTACACAGTTTAACAACAATGATGTTTCATTTTGACTTGCTTACATGGGGCTTTAAGATTTTCTTTGTATTCAGCCCAGTGTAGAACGTAAATATTCAATAAACTGAGTCAAAACCAGCTGCCCTCTGTTCCCTTTATAGGCCAGATCATAAACAGGTACTTACAAAGGGAAATTCCTCTCATAATGATGCAGACATTTGCTCTAGAACCTATTTATTCTCCAAAAGTGCTAAGCTGCCTGCACTGTCTATAAAGGTAAAATGGGGCAAGCTGCTTTTATGAAGTTTTCTACATCGTAGACAGATAAAAACAGATGAGATCAATCCTATGTCAATCTCAGAGACTGCAGAGAGCATAACTGGTAAATTGTAGGTCAATTAATTTGAACTGCATATGTGAGGGGATTCTGGCTTCAACTCTTTTTGCCTGTGTATAAGGATCTAGAACCATTTGAGATCACAGAAACAGAAAGCTGCAAGTATAGAAATTCATCCACTCTCTGGATATGATCTTGCCAAAGACTGTATTTCCAACTGTGAAAAAAAGTTTATCCTCATTTTTGCCCTGCTAAATTACAGTTTGTGGCTTTTGCTCTGTGTTAGAGTGTCTGTCAAAACTGAGAATTTCACCTTGTCATCCTTGTAACTCCCCTTCAAGTTGTTACAGGTTGCTAATAGATCACCTCTTAGCTTTCTCACTAAACAAAACAAGACTAGACCTATTCTCAGAATCTGTACTATAGAACACTGTTGACCATATTGGTACGCCTCTGCTGGACTCTCTCCAGTTTCTTTCAGCCCATCCTGAGCCAGGGTGCTCAAAACTGAACACAGTATTCCAGGTGTGACTATGTAAGCCCTGCATGTGAGCGATATTTATATCCTTCAATCTGCTAGCCATAAAACTTTTGTGATAGCCCAGAATACAGTTTGCTTTATTTACAATAATCACAGAATTGTAGGGGTTGGAGATCATCTAGTCCAACCCCCCTGCCAAAGCAGGTTCTCCAAGAGCAGGCTGGACAGGGACACATACAGGCGGGTTTTGAGTATCTCCAGAGACAGAGACTCCACCACCTCTCTGGGCAGCCGGTTGGAGTGCTCTGGCACGCTCAAAGTAAATAAGCTTTTCCTCATGTTGAGATGGAATTTTCTGTGTTCTAGCTTGTGCCTGTTGCCCCTTGTCCTGTCACCAGGTACCACTGAGAAGAGTCTGTCCCCATCCTCTTGACACCCACCCTTCAGATATTTATAAGCATTGATAAGATCCGCTCTCAGTCTTCTTTTCTCCAGGCCAAACAGACCCAGGTCTCTCAGCCTTTCCTCATCAGACAGATGCTCCAGTCCCTTGATCATCTTCGTAGCCCTCCACTGGACACTCTCCAGTGTGTCCTTCTTGAGCTAGGGAGCCCAGAACTGGTCACTGTACTGCAGATGTGGCCTCACCAAGGCAGAGTAGACGGGGAGGATGACCTCCCTCGACCCGCTGGCCGCACTCTTTTTAATGCACCCCAGGAGACCATTGGCCTTCTTGGCCACAAGGACACATTGCTGGCTTATGGTCAACTTGTCCACTGGAACTCCCAGGTGTCTCTCTGCAGAGCTGCTCTCCAGCAGGTCAACCCCCAACCTATCCTGGTGCATGGTGTTATTCCTCCCCAGGTGCAGCACCCTACACTTGGTCTTGTTGAACTTTATTAGGTCCCTCTCCACCCAACTCTCCAGCCTGTCTAGGTCTCTCTAAATGGCAGCACAGCCTTCTGGTGTGTCAGCCACTCCTCCCAGTTTTGTATCATCAGCAAACTTGCTGAGAGTACACTTTGTCCTCTCTTCCAGGCTGTTGATGAATATATTGAACAAGACTGGATCCAGTATGGTGGGTAGAGTGTTATTGCTGCTTGTTATTTGGTTTGGCATCCATCATAACTCTCAGGTCTTTTTTAACAAGGCTGCCACAATGGATTCTCAGCCTAACTGAAGTATGTGGTTATTTTGGCTTAGGTACAGAACTTCGTATTTTCCGTTCTGAAAACTCTGAATTTTATACAAGGTTTCCTTTGCCCAAGTCCTGCATATAAGCTACATGCTTTATAGCATCCTGTTTAATTTCCTGTTGTTGCTCCAAAAAAGCATCAGTCTTCTGTAGGTCTTGCAGTGTATTTGCCAGCCCGTTAGAGATGATTTGGATACAATAGGGCATCCAGAATGCCACTAGGTAGCAACATATACTTTCCAGGTCTTTCACTGTACCTTAGATGATAGAAGCAGGATTAGTCTAACCTAATTTGAGGGGTCTACAGTAGATGCAAATACATGTAATGTGCATATTTACATTTGTGCTGAGGGTTTTGGTTGCAGTTGTATGAACACAATCCAAGACAGTACAATGAACAGAGTCCAAATAGCTATCCAGATGAGCAAATAAATGAACTGCCCACCAAAACTGCTTTCCGGATTCTTTTGTATCTACTGTTTGGAACTCCTTTAAGTGGAAGCCAGTAAGAACTGAGAACATCCCAAGTGACACTAGATTGCTGTATTTAGGCAGTTGAACTCAGTCTTAAATATTTACATATTAGGTGTTTAAATTGGGACAAAGTAATTCTATTTCTAACATAAACCTAAAAGTAAATATATGTATAAAACTCTATTTTGAAGCTGAGTTTTTAGTTGTTAATTATTGTGCATGATTGTGAGTATGCACAATCAGGCACGTATTTACTAAACAGAGCTTCCATATGTCAGTCATCAATGGAGACAGATAGATCAGGAAACTCAAGAAATTGATTCAGTCTATGTAATAGAGGTATTTCACTCTGTTGGAGGAATCATTTCAACATAATATTTGTACTGTACTATTCAGAAAATACATAGCGTGTCTATTCATAGGCCTCAAGGTTGTACAAGTAACTCAAGTAGAGGAGAAACTACTTACTACATAACTGACTACCAGTCAGGGCTCTGGATTTAGATTTAGGGCACTAAAACCTTTTTCTAGTTTAGCCATTGGTACATGACTGTCATAATCCTACTTCAGGGCTTTTTGATTTTGTTTTTTTATTTTTTTTCCTCTGCCCTGTAAAAATCAGTAGACATTACCTGGTGTTATTTCATTGTTCAGTGTCTCAGACAAAATTTTAGACATTTTCAGAGTTTCTTACTTCTAGTCTGTATGGAATCACAGAGGAAACAATAGCATCCCTCCTCTTTCAGTGATTGCTTCCACTGGGAGGCTATCTATAATTTCTGGGTCAAATCTCATGAGACACTGAAGGTAAATAAAGTGGTCAATTTATCTGTGTTCATATAAATCATGAAACTGACATAACAGCCTACACTTCATCTCTTCCCTATTGATCATATTCTCCAGGATCAACTAAGGCAGTGGATTCCACTCTGATTTTCCACTACAGAAGGTTGAGAACAGTTTTGTTTTTAACAGTACAGGCTGAGGCATTCTTATTTTTGAAGGAACAATCTGAGTTAGCCACAAAAAAACAGACCCAGATCTATAATTAGCTTGCAATTATGCTGTATCTGGGATGCTATGTGTACCTTTGTATCTCAATAAGCTTTATGTTTTTATATATAAGTCTTTTCAGATATAACCTTAGAAATCTCTAATGGGGTCCTTCAGATGTGTTTGGAGGGGTTTTGTATCAAATTGTATATGTCCTTGTGGTACTTCACATTTCCCTCATGGTTCATGCGATATACATGATATAACTTTAGAAATGTATAGACATAGAAACTAGAACATTGGTAATGTAGATGCCTATCCATTAGCTCATAATCTAACATTTCTTTATACTGGATGTACAATATGATAGCATGATTCATTTGGCTTATTTTAGACCTGTATCTTAGATGAGATAGTAGTAGTGCCTATTTATCTCCATGAATTATAAAGTAAAAGTGGTGCTTATAGTTTTACAATGAAAAATTCTAAATTAAGTAGATGAGTTTCAAACAGTTAATTTCTAGAAACCCAGAAACAAAGCATCTGAACTTTTAGTATCTTAAGTGGTGGTGTAACATATTGCTATGAATTTAAGCCTGTCTGGTTAGGTTTCATTATATTCATTTATTGCAGGTGGATAAGGTTCATCTTTCCCCTGCAGAATGGGTGGCAGGAATGAAACCAGTGTCATGTATTTCATTCTCCTGGGTTTTCCCACCACTGCTGAACTGCAGCTGTTCCTGTTCTCTGTTTTACTTCTGGCTTATTTATTAACCGTGTTGGAAAATTTCCTTATCATTCTCATCATCCGAACTAACCAGAGTCTGCAAAACCCCATGTATTTCTTCCTAGGAAATCTGTCGTTCTTAGAGATCTGGTATGTTTCTGTCATTGAGACAAAGATGCTCATAGATTTCCTCTCTCAAGACAAACATATCTCATTCCAGGGGTGCATGACACAGTTGTATTTCTTTGTGACTTTTGTTTGTACTGAATATATTTTGTTAGCTGTTATGGCCTATGACCGCTTCTTGGCCATATGCAGACCTCTCCGATATTCACTGATCATGAATCATCAGTTGTGTGCTCAGTTGACAGCTGGCTCTTGGATGTGTGGTTTGATCACTTCCTCCATCAAGCTGAGCTTTATAGCCCAGCTCTCATTCTGTGATGTAGATAAAATCAATCACTATTTCTGTGATATTTCACCCCTACTGAATATCTCCTGCAGCGATTCCTCTTTGGCTGAGCTAGTGGACTTCATCTTGGCTCTGGTGGTCATCATGGTGCCTCTGTGTACTGTAGTCACCTCCTATATTTACATCATGTTCACCGTGTTGAAGATCCCTTCTTCTCAGGGGAGGCAAAAGGTCTTTTCCACCTGCAGCTCCCACTTGACTGTAGTGATATTGTTCTACTCCACCACTCTTTTCACTTATGCCCACCCCAAGGTCATGTATACCTACAGTGCTAACAAGTTGGTATCAGTCTTGTACACGGTAGTTGTGCCACTTCTGAATCCTCTCATATATTGTCTTAGAAACAAAGAAGTCAGGTTTGCCCTGAGGAAGACCTTTACTTGCACAAGACACACCTAAGAAATCAACTAAAGACTTCTGGAGAAGGGGCTTTGCTCATGAAGATCAATTGGCAGTGCTGATTAACTAAAGTCTGGAGGTCCAGACCCTAGTCCATGCCAAAGTGAAACTCTACTATTCATGGACCCAGTAACCATATTTATTGAACTAGATCTTGATAAATCTAAGTTTGATCTATGTATATACTATGATTTTGGGTTGGGAGGGTTTTTTTGCTTATTTGTTTTCCCCCTATGATTCTATGTTGCCTACCTTTCTTAAAAGTCTTCAGCTGAATGACTGCTCCAGTTTTAAAAGAAGGTTTGTCAATGCATGAAACTGAACCTTGGATTTTGTTTGCCCTAAATAGATTACTATGTCCCGAAAACATTGGGTGAGATTGTAAAATGCAGATATCAACATCTGATTCATTTACTCTGAGATTCTGTTATTGTTCCTGGAAAGAAATAGGCAGTGGAAAAGGATGAATAATCTTAGTTTTCTTATATACTTGATTTAGGATAAAATGGAACATTCTCTGAAGGAGGCATTCTCTGAAGGTGTAATGTGAGTAGCTCATGTTGTGGTAGAGCTACAGTGTCGCTTGGGCTCAGTCTCTGGTTCACACCAGGGCCCTGAACAATGTTACCGTACCCAGGACACACCAAATAATTCAAGATGAAATTCAGACAAAACTGACAGTATAGATCACTTCAATGTTTCCTTCAGGCTGCATGAGCCTTGGATCCAGCAGTATTACAGCAGGAGTCATGACCTTAAACTCTGACTCACAGCCTACAGTCCAAGTCTTCCCTTTCCTTCCCAAGAAGGAGTCTGGAGACACAGCTGATGCGTCTGAGTTAAATACTGACTATCTGTGAGAAAATATGATTATCAATCAGAAGTCTCTTTAGGTAAAAAGTTGCCTCTAAGAAATCTACTCCATGCTCAGAATATCACATTGATTCAAAATGTTTAATACTCTGTAACAAATAAATAAAAAAAAAATTAAAATCTGTCAGATGAGTGCATATCTATATGACCAAGTTAAATGTAGGTTTGAAATTGTACCTGACACCATATTTTCTGATATTCTATGCTCTGTACTGGTAGACTGCTTTTTTAGATTTTGCAGTTAATGAAACATTTAGTTTTCCAGAGAGGAAACCTTAAGACACTTGCTGGAAGAAGTTGTTCTGTGCATACTGTTGCTATGGATACAACCAATCCAAACAAGACTTTCTGAGGACTTAGCACAATTTTAAGGATAGGTGTCAAGAACAACTTGAAGTTAACCATACTGGAAAGCTATCACCTGAAATGTAAGGTGCTGGCTGTATTCCAGGTATTAGCAGAAAATCTGCTATGAGAAAACAGGTAATTGACACAATATGAATATATAATACAATATGAACCGTGGCATGGTAAAGAAGCCCCCCAAAAATCCAGTAGTTCTTTAGTTTAGAGATCAAGAGCCACAGAGATAATTAGATATATAAGCATGGATTCCTCAAAAAAACCCTAAAAATTAGGCATCTAAGTTTAGTGTCTAACTAGAGATCTAAGAACACTACCCTAGGCTCCTTTACTATTCACGGACATGGATTGCCACCCCCAGAGGACATGTATTCTATTTATCTTTAATATATAGGTGTTATGAATCACTCTCCAGAAGTGCTTGTTTCTCTCGTAGATTTTAAACATAGCCTGTAATGCCCAGATCAGGCTTGTGTGTTAGTTGTGGATTAGCCCCGGCAGGCAGATAAGCTCCAAACACGCGCTTGCTCACTCCCCTCAGTGAGATGGGGGAGAGAATCAGGAGGGTAAAAGTGAGAAAACTCGTGGGTGGGATAAAAACAGTTTAATAGGTAAAGTAAAAACTGCACACACAAGCAAAGCAAAACAAGGAATTAATTCACTACTTCCCATCACCAGGCAGGTGTTCAGCCACCACCAGGAAAGCAGGGCTCCATCATGCATAATGGTTACTTGGGAAGACAAAACACCATATTCCAAATGTCCCCCCCTTCCTCCTTCTTTCCCCCAGCTTTTATAGCTGAACATGAAGTCATATGGTATGGAATTAACCTTTGGTCAGTTGGGGTCAACTGTCCCAGCTGTGTCCCGTCACAGCTTCTGGCCCACCCCAGCCTACTGGCTGGTGGTGGGTGCAGTGTGAGAAACAGAAAGGCATAGGCACTGTGAAAGCACTGCTCAGCAGTAACTAAAACATTCTTGTGTTATCAACATTGTTTTCATCACAAACACAAAACATAACCCCATACAAGCTACGGTGAAGAAAATTAACTCTCTCTCAGCCAAAATCAGTACAGCGTCAAGCCTACTTTATTCTTATTACAATATATTGAATTAAGGCATTTATACACCAATGATCACCTAACCTATTTCNAAGTCTTCAGCTGAATGACTGCTCCAGTTTTAAAAGAAGGTTTGTCAATGCATGAAACTGAACCTTGGATTTTGTTTGCCCTAAATAGATTACTATGTCCCGAAAACATTGGGTGAGATTGTAAAATGCAGATATCAACATCTGATTCATTTACTCTGAGATTCTGTTATTGTTCCTGGAAAGAAATAGGCAGTGGAAAAGGATGAATAATCTTAGTTTTCTTATATACTTGATTTAGGATAAAATGGAACATTCTCTGAAGGAGGCATTCTCTGAAGGTGTAATGTGAGTAGCTCATGTTGTGGTAGAGCTACAGTGTCGCTTGGGCTCAGTCTCTGGTTCACACCAGGGCCCTGAACAATGTTACCGTACCCAGGACACACCAAATAATTCAAGATGAAATTCAGACAAAACTGACAGTATAGATCACTTCAATGTTTCCTTCAGGCTGCATGAGCCTTGGATCCAGCAGTATTACAGCAGGAGTCATGACCTTAAACTCTGACTCACAGCCTACAGTCCAAGTCTTCCCTTTCCTTCCCAAGAAGGAGTCTGGAGACACAGCTGATGCGTCTGAGTTAAATACTGACTATCTGTGAGAAAATATGATTATCAATCAGAAGTCTCTTTAGGTAAAAAGTTGCCTCTAAGAAATCTACTCCATGCTCAGAATATCACATTGATTCAAAATGTTTAATACTCTGTAACAAATAAATAAAAAAAAAATTAAAATCTGTCAGATGAGTGCATATCTATATGACCAAGTTAAATGTAGGTTTGAAATTGTACCTGACACCATATTTTCTGATATTCTATGCTCTGTACTGGTAGACTGCTTTTTTAGATTTTGCAGTTAATGAAACATTTAGTTTTCCAGAGAGGAAACCTTAAGACACTTGCTGGAAGAAGTTGTTCTGTGCATACTGTTGCTATGGATACAACCAATCCAAACAAGACTTTCTGAGGACTTAGCACAATTTTAAGGATAGGTGTCAAGAACAACTTGAAGTTAACCATACTGGAAAGCTATCACCTGAAATGTAAGGTGCTGGCTGTATTCCAGGTATTAGCAGAAAATCTGCTATGAGAAAACAGGTAATTGACACAATATGAATATATAATACAATATGAACCGTGGCATGGTAAAGAAGCCCCCCAAAAATCCAGTAGTTCTTTAGTTTAGAGATCAAGAGCCACAGAGATAATTAGATATATAAGCATGGATTCCTCAAAAAAACCCTAAAAATTAGGCATCTAAGTTTAGTGTCTAACTAGAGATCTAAGAACACTACCCTAGGCTCCTTTACTATTCACGGACATGGATTGCCACCCCCAGAGGACATGTATTCTATTTATCTTTAATATATAGGTGTTATGAATCACTCTCCAGAAGTGCTTGTTTCTCTCGTAGATTTTAAACATAGCCTGTAATGCCCAGATCAGGCTTGTGTGTTAGTTGTGGATTAGCCCCGGCAGGCAGATAAGCTCCAAACACGCGCTTGCTCACTCCCCTCAGTGAGATGGGGGAGAGAATCAGGAGGGTAAAAGTGAGAAAACTCGTGGGTGGGATAAAAACAGTTTAATAGGTAAAGTAAAAACTGCACACACAAGCAAAGCAAAACAAGGAATTAATTCACTACTTCCCATCACCAGGCAGGTGTTCAGCCACCACCAGGAAAGCAGGGCTCCATCATGCATAATGGTTACTTGGGAAGACAAAACACCATATTCCAAATGTCCCCCCCTTCCTCCTTCTTTCCCCCAGCTTTTATAGCTGAACATGAAGTCATATGGTATGGAATTAACCTTTGGTCAGTTGGGGTCAACTGTCCCAGCTGTGTCCCGTCACAGCTTCTGGCCCACCCCAGCCTACTGGCTGGTGGTGGGTGCAGTGTGAGAAACAGAAAGGCATAGGCACTGTGAAAGCACTGCTCAGCAGTAACTAAAACATTCTTGTGTTATCAACATTGTTTTCATCACAAACACAAAACATAACCCCATACAAGCTACGGTGAAGAAAATTAACTCTCTCTCAGCCAAAATCAGTACAGCGTCAAGCCTACTTTATTCTTATTACAATATATTGAATTAAGGCATTTATACACCAATGATCACCTAACCTATTTCTCCTTTTATTTCAGTTTTTCATACATAAAGTGAAAACCATAGCATTTCAGTACTCCTTAGTGAGCTTTCTATTGAAATATTAAATTTTGCAAGGTGTGTAGCTCCTCTAATATAGTGATTTGACTACACATGTTGATTGTTTTTAAAGCATTGATCTGAAGGTCATTGCTTTGAAATTATGTCTAGAAAACCTTTCAAATATGCTGTGAAGAGGATTATTGTCCAATTGTTATGGTTTTTTATATCCACTAATAATGATGTAGTTAGAGAACCTGAAGCAAATAATCAATTACCTATTCAACAGGGATCCCTAAGTGTTCTTAGGGAAGGAGAGAACACCGACAAGTATTATACAAACACAAACCTTCTGAGAATGCAAGTTCTCTCTTGCATCTAAAAGTTTATTTCTGGAAGCTTTCCTAAGAAACACTTTTGTAAATTCAAGGTTAGGTGCCTTTAGAGTATTGTAGATAAATCACCTCCCACAATGTAGATAAGACTAGCAGTCCAATCTTAGCTCTTGAGAACCTTACCATCTCTCTTAATCTTATCATCTGTCTCAGGGAGCTGGTGAGAATGTATGCAAAAGTAAAGCAATCTGGTTGTAGGAGGTATTGATCTATCGTAAGTCACAAAATATGGAAAGCTTTTATATCAAGAAGAGGAACAACTATTTCATGTAAATCTATTTAAAAAAACCATCCAAACCAAAGATAATTTAATATAGTCTACTGTAACTAAATGTGATGCTCCTGTGCCGAAAAGAATGTAAGTTTGCTTGTTGAAAAATAACAGGATATCCTAGGATCTCTGAAATACCCACACGGGAGTTGTGAGATGCTTTTTTCTTCCTGCAGTGGCTGCTGGAATCCAGGCAAGTTTTCCTTTAGAGGCTGGACTCTCATTTTCAGCCATCTGAATCACATCTCTGCATTTTAGGACATGAGTACTCTCTCCCTGCCAGTCAGAGAAGAGAGCACACTTAGTGAAAACTTGGGCATTTTTAGGGAAAGGAAGCACATTGTTTGGGAAAAAGGCAATGGTGTTTGTTCTATTTTGGTATTCTGAAAGGAAGAAGATTCTAATGGCTAATAGGGATTTGATAAGGTCCACAGTATTTTGCTTATCAGAAAGAAATCTTAAAGGGCATGAAGAGCTCCACTTAAGTAACAGTGAAAAAAGTAGGGGTAAAACACACAGAAGCAGCATTGCACTTTATTGTTTGGGTTTTCTTCTAGGTTTCTCTTCTTTGGCAGGCAAAGACAAATGGCAAGGGAAAAATATCTCATTTGAAGTTCAGATGACTGCTGTGAAAACCCAGAAGCTGAATCTCTAGTGTTTTTATGTACATCTATTAAAGTATATATGAGCAACATGCTAAGGAGAATGCCCTCACAACCAGCGAGATGAAAGGTCAGTGATTTGTTGATTACCAAGAGACTATTGAAAAATCAGTTGAGTAGAAAAAATGGTCAGTTTTTGGCAATGTGTTCATGAAATCTGAATTCCAAAAAACACACCTGACCTTAATCACAATATTACAAGGTACGTGTGTTGGGGTTTGTGAAGTCTGAGCTTTGCTTTGCTAAATTTAGTGATAGAACTGGATTAAAAATCATTGTGTCTGTATTATGGTTCCATAGCACTTAAAGTAAACAGGGCTTATGAATACAGTTAGTTCTTCTGGGAAGTAAGTCAATTAACAAGAAGGCAGTATTTAATGGGTCTACATCAGTTATCCTAGACTTTCTGTTTGATCAACAGAGACAGACAATTCCAGAGAGACTTCAGATCTCAGGTCAAAAAATCTTCCTAAAATGCACTTCTCACTGACTATAAAAGCATATCCAGCAGCTTCATTCTTAGCCATTCAAAAAGCCATTTACTTAAAGCAGTAGTGTTATTTTGACAAAACAATTTTTAATAGGATATAGGATACCTTTCCATTGAAAAGGTGTTTTATTGTTATGAAATTATTTCATAAGTTTGTATCTGCTACATTTAAATCATTGATGGTTACACACAAAACCAGAATAAAAATAAAGATTTTAAAATAAGGACAATTAGGTCAGACAGGATTACACATCCATCAACTGGTTGATCATACTGACACACAATTTTGGCATTTTCCTTTATATTGTTGTGGATAAAGGCATCCCTTTTTTCTTCTCATGTTCTTGCTTGCATCATTCCTTTTCTAATGAAGATAGATAAGGGACCGTTTTCCCCTTATGTTTTAAACAGGTACATTAGGACTAGAAGAACCACACTGTGGATGCATCTCTTTCTCTCTTTTGACAATAGAAGAAGCTATAGAAAATAGGTTTAGACTGGATGCTTAACCATGACTGTCTGAACTTAAGTTCTCCATACAGAAAAATCCCAAGGGTAACTAGCCAAAATATTTGATAAGTGACTATATGCAAAGAGAAGTTCTTTCTCCAAAGTTATTTCCTTTTCTAAGATACATGAATAAAAAAAGAACAAAGAAGAAGTGAATAGGGCTTCAGAGGGTACCCAGAGCTGAGGGTATATTTCAAGGATTATAAAGAGATGGCTGAAGTAATGTGTTAAAAATTAATTAAGTGTTTTAAAAAGATTAGATACATGAGGGTTATGATAATGTATCTATTGGAAATGATAACAGAGCAAACAAAATACCAGTAACTGGATGGGGATTCATATGACTCAGCTTTATACATTTATGTACATCTTCATACACAGAGAATAGTTAGCTGTAACTGAGATGGACTTCCCTTTAGGTCAATGGAGAGAAACAGAAAATCCTAGAATATGATTCATACCTTCTATAGTAAATACTCTAAAGTGGGAGTGTTTATTCCTATCCACTGAATTTAAAGGTAATCTAAATTATTCATTCTAATGTAGGCATCAACCCACTGCATATACTCAAGCCTAGGTGAGATGACACCAAATTTATGAAACCAAAGTCACTAAACAATTGCAAAGCAATCACTTGAAATATTCTGTTGATTAATATTATTTTGAACATCCTCTGTGATGTAAATATTTTAATAGAGAAAATTTATTTAAGAAATATAAACATTTGAGAGTGTTGTCACAAGTACTTTAAAAAAAAAAAACTCCGTTTCTCACACAAAGAAGTGTTAAACTTTTTCCATGCATTTCTTGGCTCATGTCTTTTTAAATTGTTTTCCATCAGCTGAAGAAGAATATTCATTTGTTATTTTGTAGAGGGGAGAGCAGTCTTTTGTGGGTTAGCTGCAATCTTAGGGGGAGATTTTTCTTCCCAGTTATATCAGAAATACTTGTTTAGACTAAGTTTAGAATGAAATGCCTGTTTCTGGACTGATTATGAAATAGACCTTTAAAATAGGTTGGATGAGCTCCATGAAGAATATTTCTTTACACTGCAGAGAATATAACAGGGTAATTGCTTCATCTGTAAATGAATATATTAGAAAAATCTTCAGATGGGATAGATTAATCCATTTCCTATTGTTTTCCATCTGTCTCTCTATTTTTCATATTTCTTATGTTTCATATATCTCATGGTTTATCTTATTCTCCTAATTGCTTCTCCAAAGTGGTAAATATTCTAAAGTGGTAAATATTCTAAAGTAGGAGTGTCAACTACATTCTAATTTCTTATTTGAACATCATCTGACAGGAAACATGGAAAGCCATGCCAACATAACTGAGTTCATTTTGACTGGGTTTAAATCGCATCCAGGATCACAATTCTTCCTCTCTGTTCTCTTCTCAACAATGTATATTGTCACTGTGGTAGGAAATGCCTGCATGATCCTCATCATCAGAATGGACTCCAAACTGCACACTCCCATGTACTTTTTCCTGGAGAACTTGTCCATCTTAGACATCTGCTATTCCTCTGTCATCACTCCCAAAGCAGCACTGGCATTCTCACTAGGCAGAAGAATAATTTCCTACAATGGGTGTGCATCTCAAATGTTCTTCTTCTCTCTCTTTGGTACAACGGAAGCCTTCTTCCTTGCTGTGATGGCTTATGATCGCTTCACTGCCATCTGCAATCCACTGCTGTACCAAATCATTATGAATAAAAGACTTTGTGTTTTTATGGTGGTGGGCTCTTATCTGTCAGGCTGCATCAATTGCACCATCCAGACAGGTTTTACATTCAGTTTGTCCTTCTGTGGGCCCAAAGAAATAAACCACTTCTTCTGTGATGTTCCTGCAGTGATGCATACCTCCTGCTCAGACACGCTCGTCAATGAAATAGTAATGCTGGCTGTATGTGGATCAATTATTGTGGGTACTGCCTTGGTGGTTTTTATCTCCTATGTTTATATAATTATTACTATTGTCCAAATGCCTTCAGCTGAGAGCAGGCACAGGGCCTTCTCCACTTGCTCTTCTCACATGCTGGCTGTCAGCTTGTTCTTTGGGACTGTTTTCTTCATGTATGCTCAGCCTGGGGCCACATCTTCACCTGACAAAAGCAACACCATCTCTATCCTCTATACTGTTGTTATTCCCATGCTAAACCCTTTCATCTACACCCTCCGAAACAAGGAGGTAAAAGGATCTCTTAAAAAACGGTTAAAAAGGAAAGGGTTTTTTTAGTACCTTTACTAAGGATGAGAATGACCACAGTGTCCAATTTGCCACAGACAGATGTTTAGAATGTAAAACAAGGGACATCAAAGGACATCAGGGCTTTCTTTCAAGAGTCTTTTGTGATTATAGATGGTCAGTATCACGGATGAAAGCAGGACGTATAAAAGGAGAATTTTAGGAGAATTAGATCAGACGAAGGTGTTGATTCATTTAACCAGATTTAGACATTTACAATCCATTTGAGCTGTAATATAGAGTCCTTTTATAATCACTCAAAAGTCACAAGCATTTTAAAGCCATAATTAATTCAACTGTGTATTTAGACATTTAAAATAGGACATAAAACTCAACTCTGGCAGTGCCTTATTTCTATGCACTGGAACACAGCCAGTTCAGGTGGAGACATTCTCACTGCAAACATCCAAAGATAAATTAGGTCAATCAAGAATGAAATGAATCATTTACTTGTCTGGGACTACTCATTTTTTAAACTATTTTTGTTTTGAATCACTTCTCTTAGAATTGAGTGTAACCACTGAAATTCAGGTTCCAACCATCGAGCATTGATGGGCAACTGAAATCTTGTGTCTGAAGTGCTCTCTCCCATTGTGCAGGACAGGAGCTATTTTTCTGTGATAGATAAGCTTGTAATAACACAATCTGACGTAGTATAAAGATAATATGTTTAAGTTCAATTTTACAACTGCTTGCAGTGGTTTGAAATTCTGGTTAAAAAATGCACATTTCAAAAAATGGCAATTTGAAACTTTTGCATCGAGTGTCTGAAACATGACTTCTTGAGTTACCATGTAAGCACTATCCTACCAGAAGACTGCTCAGTTCTCATTATACTACAAGATCAGATAAGTGCCAGGGCTGACTAGAAATCAGAAATTACCTTTCAGAGATATTAATTCTTTAAATTAATTATGTGTTCATTTTCCACTAAAAAGAAATAATATCACTTTAAAATAAATGAATCGCTATCCGTAGTTACCTCTTTCTCTGTTTTGATATAAAAAGAATCTATTCTATAAGCTGAAATGAAGATGCCTATATTCCCATGCATGCAGAACCATGGAGAAAATACCAGAGGAATATCTCTCTGTGTAGACCATGTACCATAGGTATTTCTATGAGCATTTTCTACCAGCCACTATTATAACTTCAGTGCTCACTAGTCTTCTAAAGGATCTAAACTAGTAGAAAATATCTGTAAACTGTATGTTTTAAGACATTGGGATGGAATGCAGCTCCACTTTCAGACATCTATGTTCAGGTACAATGGAGGTCTCTGCACCTGAAGTTTAATGTTATCTAGCAAGGTATTTGGCCCATCCCATTTATAGACAAGCCTCAGCCGGGAGTCCTTTCTAGTTACCACTGTATTTGGTAGTTAAAAAACATAAAGTGATATGCACATTTCATGCCATTTGGCTTAGACACCAGAAACATTCCTGACATTGTTTAATAATACAGTAGAGCCTGCATACAAATCCTAAATGCTACTTCAGACAAACGTATGATGTTGGTATATTCAGAAATCTCATTTTTGGTTGATCCTCAGCCAAATACTAAACTACTAGCCACATAAGCGCTTTTCTTTTAACTATTAGTGAAACTAATTCTTTATTAGATTAGATTAGATACTGTTAAACACTGTTCAGTTTAGACCAACAGTTCAGTATTTGGCTTCTGATGGGTTGAATTCTCCTGTGAAAGGTACTTTGAGAATCAGAATAGCCCAAGTTGGAAGGGACCTCAAAACATATGCTCCACCCTTTCATGAGAAAGGGAACCTAGATGAGATTATCTAGCACCCTGTCCGATTGCATCTTGAAAACCTCCAGCAATGGGGATTCTACCACGTCCCTGTGGAGGTTGTTTCAGTGAATGATTGTTCTTACTGTAAGAAATATTTTTTCTTATGTCACAATAAAAACCTCTCCCAGTGTAACTTGTGCCCATTGCCCCTTGTCTTCTCCATGTGACTCCTTGTGAAGAGAGAGCCTCCGTCCTCTTTGTCACCTTTTAAATACTGTGATGAGGTCCTCCCTGAGCCTTCTCTCCTACAGGGAGAAAAACCCTAACTCCTTCAGTCCTTCCTCAGGGGGCAGGTTCTCCAGCCCTTTGATCATTGTGCTTTTCATTACCTATTAAAAGAAGCTCAATTATGAGCTTACACTAGAAAACTGACATTTAAAAAGATGGAGAGTAAATTGGTGTAAAATGAAGACAACTGAATTAAAAAAAAGAAATGTAGTTATCTACATGCTATATAAACATCAAGACAGACATTTCAAATAATAGAGAGCCAATTTATCTCAATGAAGGAAAGGTAAATATTCAGCTCATCTTGAAGGAAAAGCTTATAGGCTGATAAATTTCTGGCAGAATTAAATTGAGATATGGACTAGATCTGACAGTTTAGATGCTCAGAACAGCTTCCACACTTAGATGCCGTGTTCACTTTGGCATGCCTTAGGGAATGTGGGACATCAAGATGGCATTGCTGGATGTGAAACAGGACTGATAGGAGTTCTGTAACTTTCTGCAATGACTATCCAAGGTACTTGAAAGATCATGGAGAACCCGTGCCTAGGTAACTGCAGCAAGTCGCATCCTCATATTTGTTAAGTTAGGTGCTTTATTGTCAAATGTCTCTGTAAGTTGGTTAGGTCAATTTAGTTCCCTCCCCCCAGCCACGCACTCCCACTTCTCTGTCCACAGCTGGGATGTCTGTGCAGCTGCAGCACTCTGGATATAATCATGTTCTTGTGAAGCATTTAACCATGATAACCTTCTGGATGTCACATGAGGCTGCTCAATGGCTTCCACTCCAGTCAAAGTAAGATGTGCTAGGCAGAGCCTACACTGCTTCAGGGAGGACTGAAACTTGATATGGTCTCAGTCTTCCAGCCTAATCTCATCATTCAGCCCCATAGACTTATGT
>VWZL01006002.1:88462-111691 GCA_013396915.1 Stercorarius parasiticus | reverse complement strand
TTTGTCTGGAACTCAAGAAAAAACTNCTGAGAGTTTATGACCTTTGGAAGAAGGGGCAGGCAACTCAGGAGGACTACAAGGACGTTGTGAGGTTATGCAGGGGGAAAATTAGAAGGGCCAAAGCCCAACTAGAACTTAATCTAGCTACTGCCATAAAAGACAATAAGAAATATTTCTATAAATACATTAGCAACAAAAGGAGGGCTAAGGAGAATCTTCATCCTTTATTGGATGTGGGGGGAAACATAGTGACAAAGAATTAGGAAAAGGTTGAGATACTTAATGTCTTCTTTGTCTCAGTCTTTAATAGTAAGATCAGTTGTTCTTCAGGTACCCAGCCCCCTGAGCTGGAAAACAGGGACATGGAGCAGAAGGAAGCCCCCATAATCCGAGAGGAAAAGGTTAGCAACCTGCTACAGGACCTGTACAGACATACACAAGTCAATGGGGGTGGATGGGATCTAACCAAGAATACTGAGGGAGGTGGCGGAAATGCTCACCAAGCCACTCTCAATCATTTATCAGCAGTCCTGGCTAAACAGGGAGGTCCCAGTTGACTGAAAGTTAGCAAATGTGATGCTCGTCTACAAGAAAGGCTGGAAGGAGGATCCGGGGAACTACAGGCCTGTCATTCTGACCTGGATGCTTGGGAAGCTTATGCAGTAGATTATATAGAGTGCCATCATGCAGCACGTACAGGACAAACAAGTGATCAGGCCCAGTCAACATGGGTTTATGAAAGGCAGGTCCTGCTTGACTAATCTAATCTCATTCAATGACTAGGTCACCCACTTCGTGGATGAGGGAAAGGCTGTGGATGTTGTCTACCTAGAATTTAGTAAAGCCTTTGGCACCTTTTCCCACAGCATTCTCCTGGAGAAACTGTCTGCTCATGGGTTGGACGGGTGTACTCTTCACTGGGTAAAAAACTGGTGGGAGGGCCAGGCCCAGAGCGTGGTGGTGAATGGAGTTAAGTACAGTTGGTGGCCAGTCACAAGTGATGTTCTCCAGGGCTCGGTATTGGGGCTAGCTCTCTTTAATGTCTTTATCAATGATCTGGATGAGGGAATAAAATTCACCCTTAGTAAATTTGCAGACAGTTTCTCCAGGAGAAAATCTGCTTGAGGGTGGGAAGGCTCTGCAGCAGGATCTGGACAGGCCAGATCAGTGGGCCAAGGCCAACTGTATGAGGTTCAGCAAGGCCAAGTGCCGGGTCCTGAACTTGGGTCACAACAACCTCATTCAATACTCCGGCTTTGGGAAGAGTGGCTGGAGACCTTCATGGCAGAAAAAAACCTCAGGGTGTTAGTCGACACCTTGCTCAGGTGTCCAAGAAGGCCAACAGCATTCTGGCTTGCATCAGAAATAGTGTGGCGAGCAGGACTAGAGAAACGATCGTCCCCCTATACTTGGCACTGATGAGGCTGCACCTTGAATACTGTGTTCAGTTTTAGGCCCCTCACTACAGGAAAGACACTGAGGTGCTGGAGCGTGTCCAAAGAAGGGCAACAAAGCTGATCAAGGGTCTAGAAAACAAGTCTTAAGAAGAGCATCTGAGGGAACTGGGGTTGTTTAGTCTGGAGAAAAGGAAGCTGAGGGGAGACCTTATCACTCTCTACAACTACCTGAAAGGAGGCTGTAGCAACGCGAGTGTCAGTCTCTTTTCCCAAGGAACAAGCAATAAGACAAGAGGAAACAGTCTCAAGTTGCTCCACGGGAGGTTTAGATTGGATATTAGGAAAAGTTTCTTCACCAAAACGGTTATCAAGCATTGGAACAGGCTTCCCAGGGAAGTGGCTGAATCACCATCCCTGAAGGTATTTAAAAGACGTGTAGATGTGGCATTTAGGGACATGGTTTAGTGGTGGACTTGTCAGTGCTAGGTTAACAGTTGGACTTGATGTTCTTTTCCAACTTAAGCAATTCTATGATTCTGTGTTTTTCTGTGAAGAACTAGTCTTTTGGGACATGTTTCAGACACAGAGCTGGCTGAAATGATGCCATCAGACTTGCTGACCATTACCACTTGAAGCACACCGCAAGATTAGTATGAGCTGCAACACAACACAACAATAAAATTGAATTTTCTTAGGAGAATATATGCCCCTTCGCAATATTCCCCTGCTGTGCTGTGTGCTCTGCAGCTTGCGCCAGACAATAGAGCTGCAAAGGCATGCAGCTATTGGTGCAGCTAAGCCCCAAGCAGTTGCCCGCAAGAACAACTGAGAGCTGTCTCTACCTTTTCACACAGGCTACTGGATTAAAAAGAAACATATAATAATAATAATAAAGAATAAATTGATACATCAAGCAGGAAAAGCCATCAAGAGGACAATGTGATAACCTAGGGATCAATGTGTACCTTGTAGCAGCATAGTTTAAGGGGCTCTTGCTTAAGTGTCACACTAATCTAGCACACTCCTCAAGTGCTACACTTATTTTCTCACTTTCTCATCTCCTATCACACTTAGAAACCTTTTCGGCCTCTTCAAAAGCACTGTTTGATTGAACAACTATGAATAAACTCATTTATTAACGAAAATCTTTTTGATAATACAGCCTACAGTGCAAAGCTCAATGCAGAGTGCACCAGATTGTCATCATTAGTTTTCAGAATGAACAAGAGAGAAATCAAGGTCATTTACAAATTCACGGATCTTATAGCAAAGCCGTAACTACGAGAAAGGCAATGAACTCAGAAGAGCAGAAGTTCATGGTTTTAAATATGTTAATTGATGTAAATTAATAAAAAGTGAAGTAGATTGTGCCTGTAGACTGGAAAAAAAAAAGTTCAAAGCCCTGTGAATAGGCATTTTAATCCATTTCATCCTCAACATGGGGAAAGACAATAAAAACTGACTATAACTCTAAAAAAAATTGCTTCTTCTTGAAGTCTAGGGCTCTAACCCTTACCTCAACTTCTTTTATTCTTCAAATCTTCCATCTAGTGTGTGCCTCAGCTCCTTGGCTGTCAAGTGAGAACAATACTCCGCTCTTTGCAATGAATTCATGCTTATTCACCAGACTGATGAAGATCACATGGATCTAGTCAGACTTCAATCCTTTTGCTCATGATGCTGAGAAATCCCAGTGGAAGAAGCAGGTTCTTGAAAAACACACTTAGGTTGAATTTGTATTTTTGTATCAAAGAGTCAGTACCAACAAATCATGTCCCCAAATAACTACAAATAAGCATATAAACATATAAACACAATAAAGCATGGACGCATTTTTGCCGTATTGGTTCACACTGAGTTGTGCCTTATTTTGCAAAGAGTCACACTGATCATATCAGGGCTATTAGTGGAATAAAATACTACTCGGCATGACTAAGGATGGCAGAACTGGCCCGGAGGAATGTTAAAGTTGTTTAAAAGTTACGTCCTCAAATATCTTCGCAGTCACTTAGCATATTGTTTCATGCTGTTTTATGATCTCCTTTTGGTTAATCCTAGACTTAATAGTAAATTATTGAGTCTTCAAAGCATGGTTTGCATTCAAGCATATTTCTGTGTCTGTCTCAGCAAATTATACCAAAGCACACTGATGTAATCAGAAAGATCAATTCCTGGGTATTAAATATACATGTAGCTATAAGTAATACTGGTACCCATATATGGACTCATTAAGCACTGAAGAGTTGCTGACATCTCAAGGAATAAAAACATTTTATTTAGAGACCTTTTATACAAATTGTGATTTTCTGTGGTTTTCTTCTTCATTCCTTATTAATGCATAGATTTGCATGAAAACAGAATCCCTATTCCTTGGAGTTATTTTGCTGCTCCTGCAGCTGCCTCCTCTTCACCAGCATTTACTAAAACCCTCTTGTACCTCTCACCTGGTGCTGTTTATTTAACTAGGAGGTTAATCTAAAGTATTTCCCATTCTAGGTGGGAGCAGATGGACAAGGGGAAAACAGCAGTTCTATATTTGTTCCAATATAGTCTGAAAAAAGTCAGTGAAGACACAAAATAACAGCTATATGCTGTATTGTCTGAGTAGAGTGTTTTTCACAGTTTGCCATAAAACAGCAGCTAACTTCAAATAAGTTGTAGTGACAATACTTCATTTCTTGGCAATCTGATAATGGGAAATGAAATGACACTACAACTCATGTTTCACTGTATCTAGAACTCAGGGTTAAAAAGTTAAACTTCACATCATAATGTAACAACTCATTTTCTATCACTCCCTATTAAGTGCTTATTTGTGAAATAGAATTGCCAGAGGTTATGTGATTCAATAAGCTTATGCTGCAACTGTACACAATGTGTTTTGGTCACGTAACAAGAAAGCATTCTCGATTGTATTCCTGACACTTGTATATAGTGAACATTTACATTCATGCAGCAAAATACACGACTCTAAGCATTTGTCCTATTTTATAATGTATCAGCCAAATCTTACATTTTATTAATCTGCAAATGCAAACTGCTACTCAGGTGTGAGTACTGTTCTATATAGTATGTTCTCTGGCTTCAGCAGGATATAGGGTCAAGTGAGCTAAATCTGACCCTGGAAAAATTAATAAGGAAATGTTCAGGATTCTGTCTGACTTTTAAGGTATCAAGGGGATGGCAAAACTAGACATGTGTTTCTACAAGGTCAAGTAGCACAAAGGTTTCAGCTGGTGGCTGCAGAAGGCAATCTGAGGGGGAATGATTATTTAGGGAATGACTATTGAATCAGGTTTGTGAACTCAGCTACAAGAATATCACCAGACTCTGCAGAAAAGGGTAGAGACTACTTTATTTTCAACACAAATGACTTCATGATATGCAATGAAGACTTTCAAAGACAAGCAAAATCTTCAGTGGTTTTTCTCATCACACACCTGCACAAACTCTTCACAAACTTTTATTCATTTGCTCCTTGGGCAATTAGAAAGCAGACAGTATTTTAAGCTCACTATAAAATTTTTAAGATCCACACCCCTCTTTTCTTTAACTTGAGTACAATTTCTTTTTACCTGGTGATGCTCTCAATCTATTTTATCAAATGGTAGCTTGGTGAAACACAATCTTACATATTACCTATAAATTCTTCCTGACAATACTCAACGGTGAAACGTATGATCAAAAGTTGCAAAATGACAAATGAATGGTAGTCCCTAAAATTTACTTCACAAAAGCTAACTACACAGGGGATATTTTAATGAATGTAATGATGGTATGTTCCAAGGGAAAAGCTCTAGAATGCTCAGATTGCATTCAGTCTGTATAACCTGTTCAGAAATTAAAACTACATTGATTATTATAACGTGATAACTGTACTTAATCTTCACATTTAAGAGGCTTTACAATTGCCAGGAAAATAAAAAGTTGGAAAAAGATATTGAAAAGCAGCTATCTGTAATTGTGCAAACATATTGATCCTTTGTGATTTAGCAGTGCAAGTCTCACTGCAATTTAATACAGTTTTTGTTCAGCTCCCTTAGGCCTTTTTGAAACCCTATTTACCTGGGACAAGTGTCTGTTTGCCATCTAACCTTACACACAGGTATCTGTAGTTGCCACATCCTAGGTATTCAATCATCTCTCTCTTCAGGCACACATTTTTGGTAAATGACTGATCTTCCAAAAATGTACATGGTACACACAAGTGTATTTTAGGCAAAGATGTTGTCTACCTTCATGTTCAAGCCATGCCAGCACAAGGGAGTCTCGTGCTATCCAGAATCTTTTTGACATGGATTTTGATATGAATATTAATTAATTAAGACATGACTGAACTTCAATAGAAAGCAGCTTCAAACTTTAATTCTTGTATAGACTGGAGAAATCATCATACAGAAGTCTTCCTTTCTAGCAAGGGTAAGATCTAAAATGTTTATTAAAACTGGTGACTGAGATCAGTTAGGAGAACTACCATAAATGCTTACTTTGTTATTTCCTCTCAGGCCCACCAGAAACAGGATATTGGACTACAGGGACCTTTGATCTGTCCTAGTATAGCCATTCAGACTATCTTGCAATTTATCCTACACATTCTGCAAGGGGCCTTCAGGTAGTACCACTGTATTAATTGTAATTTGTACAAGGTCTTCAATAAAGAAGCTAATTCTCCAAGTACTGGCACAACATGTGATTTTCCAAAGCACGTCATTTAGGGCCCGCAGTTGTATTTGATCAAAGGAGGCAGCAGTCAGATAACACTTACTATAAAGGGCATGATACAATACTGATTTTTTAAAACAAATTTTAATAAATTTCTTGCACTGTGTAATTCTTTGTACTCTAGTGCAACATCACTAGAGTGCAACACCATTTACTGCAGCTACACAAATTTGACTGTTAGAATTCTATGTGTAACTCTCCGGTACTCCAAGTGCTTTCAAAAAGAACTATCTGTGAAGAAAGTAAATGTTTCTAAGCCAATCTATGGCTTCTCAGTACATTGGAACAACAATGAATCACTGCCACAGCATTTCCACAGCTGTACTTGTTCCAGAGGTGAAAGTAAAGCAATTTTTTCATTCCATAGCATTGCCCTGTTAATCAGGTCTCCAGCCCTTTAAGAATGTGGCAGGCCCTTCCATGCCTGAACCAGAATCCATGAGTCAGAGAGAATCCACCTATTCACGTGAATGGAATTTGTATCAGATCTCTTAAATGAAATATTTTTTTTTTCTGCAGAAAACGGAGCCATGTAGGCAATGTGACATACAAGGCAAGTCTACAAAACTTCGGTTGTGGATATTGACTCAGGTTCATTTTGAATAAGCCTGGTCAAATTTACAGCTAGGTATTAAAGGATTGTTTTAAGTTAGGATTTCAATTCTGATGTTATCAAAAAGAATCAAATTGACTTTCCATGAGAAATATATAATCCTCAATTTTTAAAGTATTTTCAGATTTCATTTTAAATGTTTTGCACTGTTTTTTTGGACATAATTACAAAATATTTTTATTTACTGTGACATGAGACATTCTGGCATGCCTAGAATAACTCCTAATGATCTCAAATGGAAAACCCTACCAATATTTCACTTTCCTTTCTGCTATGGGAAGGAAACAGCTTTAAAAATGTCACCATTTCTTAGCATAAGTTGTTGCTACTGCCTGACTGCAGGCATAAGAAGAGAAAACCTCCTCAGATACTCCTCTGTGCAGTAAGTCTATTTCACAGATGCTTTCTTCCTCTGCCTGAATGCCTGGAGGATGGTCAGAGCCATAGTTTCATCCAGGCAGTGTTGACTGTCACTGTTTTTACCGGTAACAGCTTAATTTCCCAACTGGAGTAAAAGACCAAGAGAGCAAGAGAAGGGCCAGGAGGGACATCTGCTCCTCTCCCACCAGGATCTAGGGCTGTAGGGTCAGAGAAGTATCTTGGTCATGAATGACGGGAACACATATATGTTCAAGGATGAACAGGAGAGGTTTCACCATCTTGTCAGGATCCTGGACAGTTGAGGATCTAATGGTATATGATGACTGTATATTGTCCATTATATGGAGCTCTAGAGGATCCTGTCTTCACAGCTTGAAGTCCAAGAAGATGGCATTTTTGTGTGCAGTGCCCAGTTCTGTGTGAGCAGAGTCTCAGCAGCAAGTCTGCATCTCAGCAAATAGGAGATCACAACTTCTAGAGGAGAAGAACTTTCAGTGGTTACGAGAAGATTTGTTTAGAATCATCTTTAAAAGAACCTTGAAAATAATTTAGTATTTACCAAATTAACAAAATGGAGTAAAGTGGAGCATGCAAATTCTTGTTTTTCATGCAAAGATTGATAGTTCTGCACCAGAACAGAAGAAATCACAAGCCACAAAAAAAATGGATGTCAAGTGTTTGATTCCTTGCTGAGGGTTCTACAGCTGTTAACCCAAATCTGGGTTCTTTGCCTGAAGTGCAAGCCAATAACACACAGAGCAGAGGTATTTCCAAGTTTATTCCATTAATACGCAGAAATGGGGTGCACGTCCCAAGATGGGAGCACACCTTAGTTTCAAAAATTTCCCTTTTTATACACTAACTATTATGTATTCTAACAGTTAATACATATTCGTTGCTATTCTCTTTAATGTTTGGTTGAGATCTCTTTGCTTCCTATGTAAATTAGTGTGCAGACTCTGTTTTCTTCCATTGTTCTCTTTTGAGTAGGTTGTATCATTTGGGTAGGTGGTCAATGAGTCGGTGGTCATGATCTCCCCCTGCCAAAATTACCTTTTACCTACTTCTCCTCTAATCTTGGCAGTTCCAGGTGGTTTTCTTGGTTTGCTGACCAGGCCTACAGTTCATCACTCTCTTGACAGGAATATCCTGCTTATCTACAAAACTACATTGTCTAGTAGTTTAGTTCCTTAATCTAATCTTAGATAAATCATGTCTACTCACTATTTCTCTATAAATAATCAAATGGAGTTGGGGCTGTATAGAGGAATTTTAGCAGCAGCAGCAGGTTCCCTTGGTTGCTTTGATTACATGTTACATTTCATTTTTCTAGTTAATATCAATTTTACTAGAACACAGCCTTATCAACTCTATTCCCTTTTTTCAGGAGGCACAACAAGAAATAAAGCCTTTTATACGGTAGCTATACGTCATTTTTCATGCTACACTCAAAGAATGTTTTTACTGTGTTTACATTACAGATTAGTGGCTTAATTTAGAAAGCACTTGCAAGTTCCATAATTTGCATAAATCACATATTCAATTTTTGTATTTCTAGGTTATGCAGCTAATGCACTTTTCATGAACACTTTGCTTTGTTTGTAATTTAAATTTGTTACAAAGCCTGTAATCTGAATAGGAGAAATTGGCACTGCGCAAGGATGTAAGCATGATTATCAGGCCATAATGAGAGCAGTCTCTAAAGGCACAAATGCTTATGCAGTACTGGTTCTGTAGGCTTGTTTTGAAGTAAGATCAATTAAAGATACTTGAAATGTTTTCTTAAGATTGCATTAAGACATTACTTGATCATCAGTGATATGTAATACCTGTGTCCTGTGCCAGCTCCATGGGAAAATTAACCCTATCCCCGCTAGAACCAGGACAACTGACTACAAGGTCTGTTATACAGACCCATCACAAGATCATGACAGAGACCATGCTGAATTAACATGGATTAAACACCTTGTTCAAAATCTCACTATGATTCACAAACCTCAAGAGATCAATTATAAAAGAGGTCTCAGTTATAGCACAGTCTTTTATCAAAAATGTCCAAATGTAGTTTCCTGGGTGATAAGGGAAAAAATGTTTCAAGTGAAGAGTGTGACATAAATGCACATTGCTCCAGATTTCAAGCAATTATGGTTAGAGTAAATCCATACAGGTTAGAGAACACTTCAAGGGCCTGTTAGTGCATGCATGGCATAAACTATTAACGCCAAAGTGCTTGTTCAGTGGGTAAATATAAGGATTGCTAGGAGAGGAACTGCTGAACACAGTAATTTTGAATATCAGGCTTGTGATTCAATGCAGATTTAGATGATTCTGTTTTTTAAAGTCTTCCTCATAGCTGTTTGAATTGAATGCATGTTAGCATCACTTATAAAACATTTATAGAAAGAGGAAACTGCTCAATCTAAAGCTGGGCATAAAATTTTACTTGTGAATAACCAAATAATGGTCTTTCACAAACTTCACTGATGTCCCTGGAAAACTTCTTTAAAATTTGCTTTACAGAAAATACTTCTACAGGCTTCTCCTTTTTCTGCTCCTCAGGTTTTGGCTTGCTTGCTTGCTTTTTAGGATTATATGATGAAGACATAAACACCTTAAGAGTTCATCCAGACTCTCCAGAAATCCAAACTTTCTGTTCATCATCATCACCACAGCAATTCCTCACTGGAACACCATAAATCAAAGATAATTATTCCAGAAAGAAAATTAAAAAAGGTGCTTGAGCAGATATGTCTTTGGGGGAGACAGAGATTTATTGACACAATTGTTCTTATTAACCAGAACACTAAAGCAGAAAATGTGAATGAGTAGGTCAAAAGATTTTAGAGGAACAGATTATTCCAGAAGGAAGAGCATCGATTGGTTTAAATGGTTGTAAATTGAGCAGAGACAGAAGGATCTTCAGTCAGGGGACAAAGACTGTGGGTGCTGACTAGCTGTAAAGCAGCTTGTCAGAAAAGGACCTTGGGGTCCCGGCAAACACCACGTTGAATATGAACCAGCAATGTGCCCTTGCAGCAAAGAAGACCAACGGCCTTCTGGGCTACGTTAGGAGGAGTGTTGCCAGCATGTCATGTGGTCTGAGCCTTCCCCTTTGCTCAGCACTGGTGAGACATACCTGGAGTGCTCTGTCCAGTTCTGGGCTCCTCAGTACAGGATAGACATGGACATACTGGAGACAGTCCAACAAAGGGCGACTAAAGTGATTAAGGGACTGGTGTATCTCTCCTATGAGAAAAGGCTGAGAGAGCTAGGACTGTTCAGCCTGGAGAAGAGTAGATTCAGGGAGAAAGTTATTAACGTATATAAATACCTGAAGGGAGGGTGTAAAGAAGACAGAGCCAGGTTCTTTTCAGTGGTGCGTAGTGACAGGACCTGAGGCAATGGGCACAACTTGAAACAAAGGAGTTTGTCTTGAACATCAAGAAACACTTCTTCACTGTGAGGGTAACCAAGCACTGGCACAGGTTATCCATGGAAGTTGTGGAGTCTCCATCCTTTGAGATATTCAAAAGTTTTCTGGACTTGGTTCTAGGCAGCTCGCTCTAGGTGACTCTGCTTGAGTAGGGGAATTGGACCAGATGATCTCGAGGTTCATTCCAACCTCAACTATTCTGTGATTCTGTGACCATGGATCTTTAAGGAAGCAAAACATGCCTGATTATAAGACCTAAGCCAAAAGTGTGCTTTTTCTTTATCCTGTAACTGTTTGCTTGATAAGAAATAGCCCTGTGTTCCAGAGAGGTAGCGTGATGCTCATGTGCTAGATTCTAAGCAGGTTGAAGCAACTTTATCTAACTAGCTTGGACTAGACATGGCAGCAGGACTTTGGCAGCTGAGGATAGGTGGAGGAGTCCATAGGAAACTCATGCAACTTGCATTGAAGCCTACTCTGTGGTACCTTCACTGCTAGAGTTAACCAGGTGGGCACAATGATCCATTTGCACCTGTAGTGTGGGTATACACAGGAAGCAAATACCATATAATGGTTAGCTAATGACCCTTCAACCAGAGGATGGGCTGCAAGATGGCTGTCCTATTAAGAGATGCTTTCAGTTTCCCAATTTGTTGCTGCACAGATATGCCAGAGATTATTAATGTTATTTGATGCTAAGGTTGCACTATTTTCTGCTGTCTTTTATGATGTAGGGGAAAAGAGGTTTTTATGCTTGTTCTTCATACTTATTCTCTCTAGTTGCAGAGGCATAAGAGCAGTAGTGATTACAGTAAGATTAGCAGTGATTGCAGAAAAATATAAATGTTTGGAGGCCTCTGTGAAGAAGGGTACCAAGAGACATACTAAAGTCTTTCCCATTTGTGTGAGGGAGAACCCTCTCCCATTACAATTACTCTACTGATGGCAAAACAGTCAATATGATTGCTGAAGAAAGATCAAGCCTGTAGGACATCCAACCATACAGAATAATGGAAATTTTACTTGGGCAGCCAACACTGCTTTCATAGCAGGGATGTATTGTTAGACTACATTGCAGGAAACAATCAACTAAAAAAAAAAAAAAAAAGATGGAACCAGGGAAAAAATCCAGCAATTAGAAACCAATAATTAGAACAACTTCAAGTTTAATGTCTTAATTAAAGCTGTCTGTCACCATTGTAAATGGGTCAACAAAGCATTCAGAGATGAAGCAACTAGACAGAAGAGAAAGCAACTTTTGTGTATGTTTCTGGGTGCAGTTCCAGTTCTTCAGAGAAGTAAGGTTGATTGGACATTTGTTCCTTTCCATGTGAGTCCTTCAGATGCTCTCCTTCCTCCTGCCAGCAAGGACATAAACTATCTCTCATCTCTCCCGTTTCAGGATCAAGACAACTACTGATTGCAGACTGACACAAGGCTAAGACATCTACTGGTGAGTCATTTCAGTTTTATGCTGTGCCATGCAAATATTTTCTTGGATGTAGGCACTACGGGTAAAGAGTATGTGCCCTTTTGTGCACCAGAGGAAGTGATTGGCAGAAAGACTTTGGATATATTAGCACAGAAAATGTGGGTTCTCAAATAAAATGGAATTGTGGGGAGGAACTACCCATTTAGCTCCATGGGTTTGAATTTTCCATACATAAAACAGCGATGTTTGCAATGGAGCAAAGTTTTAATCATTAAGGAAAACTGACAATTTATGAGCATGAAACCAAGGAAAAAAAACTGCTGCTGCTGCTTCTTTTCCTTGAAATCAATATGAAAGCAAAGGGAAGAAGGCACAGTTTGATTTTCTGCCACGTTGTTTTTATACGTCTACTTGAACAATTCCGTTTCTTTGTTTTTCACTTAACTTATTCTACCCACTTTTATTTAAATGACGCTGTTTATAAGGTGTAGCCATTCAAAGCAAGCCATTTGGCAAAGCCTTTGGGAGGATGTCTTCTGTTAACAAAATCATGATTTATGCTGGAATGCAACTAACTAGCAGTTGCAAAGCTGCCAGAAGCTCATCACTTCTGGGTGTGCTGTCATTAACTACTTGGGTCAAGCATGTTGGTAACAAGTTGGAACCAGCAAAACACCAAGGAAGTATCAGCCTTTTCATCCAGCATCAATTCACTGAACTAAATGTGCGTCTCTATTTAGAGCTTTTCTTTCCATTTGGTTAATTGTTGCAACAAGCCACAAAGTGATGTATTCACTAAAGCTGGTAAAATCAGCCTAAATATAGTTTCCAAAAATTGAAAGGATTGCAGAAAGAAATTATGGAGTTTTGGCTATGGAGATCAGACTTGATAATGAAGAGTGGTCTCTCCACGCATTACACCATCTGAAGAAATGACAAACCATGACTGGTTAACAGATTTTAAAACGGGCATACAGACCAGCTGCAGTGAAACTGTTCCGTCGGCAACTCTTACCTTTCAATGAGTTTATGGAACTTTCCCATTAATGTAACTGAAGTCATGATTTTGTTATAGGAGTTTAGAAGATAAAGTCTGACACACAGCTGAGTGGCAAGGTGAACAGACTAGATTATTTTTTTGGGGGTGTTGTTTGTCTGTTTTTTTTGTTTGTTTGTGTTTTTTTTCGTTCATTAAACAACTTGCACTTTTTGTTGTAATTTCCGTCAACACCAAGCAAACTTTCAAATCCTGTTTCGATTTGACGCTATTTCTGCTTCCTCTTGTGTTGGTCTAAGCAACTATAAATAAGTTGAAGTAAAAAACCATGAAAGTCTGGCTAGACAAAAATAGAGAAAAGTCTCCTAAAAGAAAGTATTGATTTCCCTGTAATGGCAGTTAAAAGCCATTTCCTGTCCCCCTACCCTGCCCCCACAAGTTTTATGCAGAGCTTTTCAATATGAACACAATGAATATTTATAATTGAAGTCTCGTATCAAAGGTATTTTCCTTAAGTTACCATTTATTTTTGTGATGATTTATTCATTAAATCACAGAGAACAGTGTTAGACATTATTGTCTCTGAGTATTTTTAAGTGAAACTGCTCTGTCACTTCATCTATGATCTAAAATTGATTAAAACTAAGAAATAAAGGTTACTGCAGAGAAGATGAAGAAGCAGAAATGAGAAACAGAAATAACTCGCCTGAGTTAGATGTAGACTGTCCTGGTTTGAGGTAAAACAGAACCAATTTTCTGTTCAGTAATTTTACTTTTCAGTTAAGTCTCCTTTAACTGCCTGAAATCTCTGAAATTAACAGTATATTGTTTAGATACTGTTTACTGCCAGAGTGATAAGACCTGATTTTTTATAATTTATTCCAAGGAATGGTATGCAGAGAGGCTGTTGCTTATACTTATTCCTATTAACAGCCAAGGTGAGCTAACACTGTTATTTGCCCCATTGAAGGGTCAGAAGTGGAAAAGTGTAAAGGGGTCGCACCTGTGAGGAGAAGCAGACAGGACAGGTGACCCAAAACTGACCAACAGGGTATTCCATCCCATGTGCATTGTGCTCAGTATAAAGCTGAGGGATCAAAGGGTTAGCTCTCTTTCTTCAATGGCTGGCGTCGGAGCAGGACTCTGTCTGTTCGTCTGCTTTTGATCCCAATCTGTGCATTCCTCACTCCAGCTCTGGAATTCAGTTCCCATCCATCACTGAGTCCTGGATTGGACTTTCCCAGTGCGTAGTGGTGACCTGGGGAGTTTGGTACTGGTTTTGTATATATTGTATATATTTCATTATTTTCTCTTTTTGATATTATTATTTTTTCTTTTTATTATTTTATTATTAATATTTCATTAAAGTAGTTTAGTTTTCTTTTAAACTTATAAGTCTCTTTCTCCTCTCCCTGAAGGGAGATGATCTCCCTTCTCTGAAGGGAGAGAGGTCAGAGAGCATCTGTCATTCGTTTTAGTGGCCAATCCATCCCAAACCACAATATAAGCAAAGCCCTAATAAGGGTGTTAACTAGCGGAAGACTGCATTTAAAGGAACACGTATTCAAGGAATTATGCAGCACAAAGTATGTGTTCAATAAACAAATTGAGAAAAGTAAAAAAATAACAAAAGAGTTAACTGAAGAGTTCTTGTATCCTGTGACTTTTCTTGTGGTGTTTAATAATAATTTAAAGAATTGTCAAGGCAGCATTGTCAAAATTGAAAGAACTGCATAAAGGAATCCAGAAAACATAGTCATACATGCTGGACAAAGAGCTAAGAAAAATTTCAAGCAGACAAGCTTTTGTCCTTCTTGCTGGATTAATTTCCTCCATTTTTTTGGAGTATGTAATTTTTGGAGCTGCACTCTGTCTAGGACTACAGTAAGTCACCTTTCCATTTTCTTACAATGGAGTCTGACAGGGGAAATGCTGGCACCACTCCTGCTCTCTCTGGTCACACAAAGCCTTAGCTTCAATGGGAGTTTTGCTGGATTAGCCTCAATGAGATTTCTAAAAGGGAACACCATTTGATGCCAGCAGCACAAAAAATAGTAGCAGGGGAAGCAGTAAACATTCGAATTTTCCATGTCAGAGATGCCATGGTACCCAACTCTGAAAACACTCTCATGTTATTACCAGGTACTGTGATATTCTTAAGCTTTGGGTGCATCTATAAGGCTTTGTAAGGTTATGGCTGAGAGCAGGAGTCTATTTCATCCCCTCATAAATGTCCAATTCCATCCCAGTACTCTCCCATCGTGACAGAGATGAGAGGCCATGCAAGAGGGATGGAACATCTCTCCTATGAGAAAATGAGGAGAGTTGGGGTTGTTTAGCCTGAGGAAGAGAAGGCTCCAAGGAGACCTTATTGCAGCCTTTCAGTACTTAAAGGGGCTTTTAAGAAAGATGGGGATGGACTTTTTAGTAGGGCCTGTAGCGACAGGAGAAGGCACAATGGTTTTAAAGTAAAAGAGAGTTGATTCAGACTATATAAAAGGAAGAAATTTTTTACGATGAGGGTGGTGAAACATTGGAACAGGTTGCCCGGAGAGGCTGTAGTTACCCCATCCCTGGAAACATTTGAGGTCAGGTTGGAAGGGCCTCTGAGCAACTTGAAGGTGTCCCTGCTCATCACAGGGAGGTTGAACTAGATGACCTTTAAAGGTCCCTTCCAACCCGAAATATTCTATGATTTCATGATAAGTGACAGTTCCCTACTGAAAGGAACAGAGACAAGAGGAGAGCTGAGGCACAGCGAAGTAGTGCGTGCATAAGAGAAGGAATGAGGGATAGAGAAAGTCAGTCATAGAGATACTTCAGTAATTATTGCCTCCCGGTGTTCTTATTTGTTTTTACGTAGCTTTATAAACATGTCATGTCCTCCACGTATCATGACATGTCTCCATGTATCATCAAGACAGCAAACTCCTTGAAATTGAGGGAAAGTGTGAATCAGTAGGGCACAGCTTCTCCAAGGCAGTGAGCACCCATCTTAAGATTTGGACATGGCCATGCAGCCATTGGTTATAGAATCATATAATCCTAGAATTGTTTAATTTGGAAAAGACCATTAAGATCATCAAGTCCAACTGTTAACCTAGTACTGACAAGTCCACCACTAAACCATGTCCCTAAATGCCACATCTACACGTCTTTTAAATGCCTCCAGGGATGGCGACTCAGCCACTTCCCTGGGAAGCCTGTTCCAATGCTTGATAACCCTTTTGGTGAAGAAACTTTTCCTAATATCCAATCTAAACCTCCCGTGGAGCAACTTGAGACTGTTTCCTCTTGTCTTATTGCTTGTTCCTTGGGAAAAGAGACTGACACTCGCGTTGCTACAGCCTCCTTTCAGGTAGTTGTAGAGAGTGATAAGGTCTCCCCTCAGCTTCCTTTTCTCCAGACTAAACAACCCCAGTTCCCTCAACCACTCCTCATAAGTCTTGTGCTCTACATTCCTCACCAGCTTCATTGCCCTTCTTTGGACATGCTCCAGCACCTCAGTGTCTTTCCTGTAGTGAGGGGCCTAAAACTGAACACAGTATTCGAGGTGCAGGTTCATCAGTGCTGAGTACAGTGGGACGATCATTTCCCTAGTCCTGCTTGATGTCCTGATTTGAGAGAGAATAGAACCAATTTTCTTTTCAGTAATTTTACTTTTCAGTTAAGTCTCCTCTAACTAACTGTTCTCGCTGTGTTTTTCAGACAATGTCTGCTTCTAGAAGATAACGTCTGATGTTTATAGTTAACACTAAGGAATGGTATGCAGAGAGGCTGTTGCTTATACTTATTCCTATTAACAGCCAAGGTGAGCTAACACTGTTATTTGCCCCATTGAAGGGTCAGAAGTGGAAAAGTGTAAAGGGGTCGCACCTGTGAGGAGAAGCAGACAGGACAGGTGACCCAAAACTGACCAACAGGGTATTCCATCCCATGTGCATTGTGCTCAGTATAAAGCTGAGGGATCAAAGGAAAAGAGCTCTCTTCTTCAATGGCTGGCATCTGAGGAGGACTCTGTCTGTTCTTCTGCCTTTAACTCTGATCCATGTGTTCCTGAATCCAGTTCACATCTGCCACTGAGTCCAGTCCAGGATTTTTCCAGTGCCTGCCGGCAACATGATCATCATCCTGGGAGCCCAATATTGGTTTTGTATATATTTGTATGTATTTCATTATTTTATTATTATTATTATTATATTTTCTTTTTATTATTTAATGTTCCATTATAGTGGTTATAGGTGTTTTTTCAATCTTTTAGTCTCTCTCTCTCCCCTATTCTCTCTCTGTTCAAGGGGTTGATAGAAAACATCTGTCGTTTGTGTAGTGGCCAGCCCAGCCTAAAACTTTGACAGCTGGCCACACGATTTCTGATACAAACCAGGATGCTATTGGCCTTCTTGGCCACCTGGGCACACTACTGCCTCATATTGAGCTGGCTGCTGACCAACACCCCCATGTCCTTTTCTGCCAGGCAGCTTTCCAGCCACTCTTCCCCAAGCCTGTAGCACTTCATGGGGTTGTTGTGACCCAAGTGCAGGACGCAGCGCTTGGCCTTGTTGAATCTCCTGCAGTTGGCCTCGGCCAATTTTGTGATTTGTGATTATGATAAGGGAATTATAAATGTACTGCAGAGTCCCATCTTTCCGACATAAGGGTTCATATGAGGAATACTGAAAGGTTCTGGGTCTAAATAACTGAGCTGTAAAAGTGATGTAGTACTGGTAAACTCCCAGAGAGATCAGCAAGGTTTGTATCTGTGCCATAAAGCTCGTTGTCTTCAAATAGTGTGACAAAGTACAACTAATACTCTACGAATCAATTTATAAATAACTCTGTTGCTATTTTTATAAAAATATTATTTCAAGCACCCTTAGGATTACACTAACATTTTCAGAGAGCAGACTTTTAAGTATCTCCAAAAACAGCTTTACAGCCATTGAACAAGTATTTCATTTATGAAACATATTGTGTGCACTTAATACTCTGTGCAACCGGTTGTAAAATATATCACTCACCTTCTTCATGATGCCATGATATCTCTGCAGAGTAGTGTTGCCTCTGAATTTGTGTAAAAAAGGATTTAGTGGTACAGGTGCTGCTGCCTGTGGCATACCTAATGCCAATGGAAAAGGTGAAGAAAGAAAGCAGGATGAGTGTGCTCCCAAGACGCATCTGAGATCTTGCTCTATTGTCATCAAGAAAAGAGCTGGGAAGAGAGAAATTCTCGACATCAGCAGAAGAGCAGCAGATGATGCAGGCAAATGGGTCAGGCTTGAGATCCTGAATGGTGCTTTGCTCCTGCAACTCCTAGCCAAGTCCGTGGGAGGTGTGGGTCTTCACAACCACTCCAAGTTTTGTCCTTAAGGAGGACTGCAGTAGAGAGAAGAGGAGTGCTTCATTCTGTGTTTTGGTACCCTGTTAGATTATTTATTTTTTGCTGCTGACTGTTTTCCAGAAATGCTATGTGAAATCAGACACCAGGTAGGCTAATCAAAATTGCCAGAGCTGGCATGTCTGTTATGTGTAAGGCAGAGTTTTTGAGTTGGAAATTACATCAACATGAAACCAGCCATATTCATCCAGCACTCAAGAACAAATTATATCTGTGTATATTGATTAGGGATAGTAAGAGTCATTATAATTGCTCTTTTTCAAGACAGAATATTAGTGCACATTTATATATTGCCACATAGGTACAAAAAACAGCCATGTGTACTTTAGTATCCTAAAGAAAATACAGTAGCCTGTAGTGTACACAATGAATATAGGCTTAATGATATCATATACAATTTAAGTAGTTACCAAAGTCAAAACCAGTCTGTGAGCTCCCTTTATGACCTTCAGATTGTCAAGATCTGTCATACATCTTATCATACTTTCCTTTACTCTCTTGTTCAGATGAAAACTCAGTTCACATAAAAGGAAGAAGGGACAGATATGACTAGTAACTCATAGCCATAACATGACAGCCCAGTTTTGCCAAGCTTCTGCAGCCTGACAATTTTCCTTTTGATAACCAGGACTGAGTCAGATCAACATTTTCTAACAAAATACTCTTCTATTAGAAACAGTTGATTTAGCAAGATTAAAACCCCAGAAATGTCTCAAGTTAGTTGCTCCTTTTGGCAGCAAGAACTATGAGAATGCCAAAAAAAAGACAAAAGGTTCCCTCATTTGAACCTTACAGAGGCAATATGGCAGAGTGTAATATCTTACAAATATTGTGCAGGAAGCAGGTAAAATGTCCTCCTTATGTTATCTATATTTTCTTCCTGGTACATTTTCTGTGTCTTACTCATATTAAAATATATAATAAATATATATTCTGAGGAAATAACAAGACTCCACATGAAATTGAGGTTAGAGAAAAAAGTATTTCGGAGATACGGTTGTCAAAGATAAAAAATTTGACACTTCAGACAAAAGTCTGAAGCATAAGCATTTTTATTCATACTTTTTTCTAATTATTTATTAGATTGTGTTTCTTAAGAACAGCTTTGATTTATAAGAACATGCTTTTCAGCAGGTTTCAGCACAGAAAAGGGTCTGGGTTTGAATGTTTTTAATGACTGAATTCAGTGATGGAACTGAAGTCAGAACGGTGATGTTCAGAACAGGACAGAGATTCTTTCAAAGACAGGATGAAGCCCTGTTTTCCTTGAAGTCAATAGCTATCTCAATGAGGCCAAATTTCAACAATAAAAAGAAATCGGAAAACATAAGGCTTAGATTGCCTTTGCTTCCAAAACCTGAAAACAGCCAAGACATACAGTAAGGTCTGAGCCTCCAGCTCCTTGTCAGACACATGTTCTCTGAAGGGTTGGGACATAGATCCCCATGGTGGTTCCATCAGCCATAAGGAGGCAGCAGCACAGTCCCTGCTCCATGGTGAGCTGACTCCTCTTCATTATTCCCACTCAATATGGGACATAAATCTCTCCAGCCTCTGTGAAGGACAATGAAAATGGCTTTTCACTGCGGTGTTCACTCATGCAGGGTTTGACATGAGTCTGGCTCATTGTACTTTATTACTGCTCATCTGTTTTATTTATAACAGCAATAATAAGCTCAGACAATATAATTGCAGCTGCTTAAAACTGCTCAATGCTTCTAAACTATGCCTTTCCATACAACAGATGCATCCCATCGCCTGATATACATGTTTTACTGCATTGATAACTACAGCTATTCCCCTTCTCACCAGCTTGCCACCTGTGAATTGGGGGCAAAGGGAGCTCACTGTAGCAAGAAGCCTGTCAGTTCCCTCAGAGAGCCACCCAGAGGCCATTTCAGAGTGTCACAGTCCATAGTGTCATCTCAGTTGTTGTCCTGTTCCTACCTCTGCCCATCATGAACTCCCCAGATGACTTACTCTTGCAAAACAGCAAGATGCTTGCAGCAGTGAAATTAGAATTCCCCTTAATAAGGGATTTTCCATTTACTTTCAAGTTTGTCTCCTGAGTCCTGAGAAAGGGAACTGCTAGCATCTTACTCCTGTACATCAAGAAGTGATCAGGACGGTTTTGTCCTGATTATGCAACTTTCTAATTACAGCACACCTAAAAGCGGTCCTGTAAAATCAGACCATGTCCACACTTGCAAGAAAGGAGGCCCAATAGGAGTAGACTAATACATGGATGCAGTTGGCACCAGTCACCCAACATCCATGCCGCAGGCATTTCATTGTCTTTCTTCAGATTGGATCTAGTCCAGTCCCTCTGATGAAACTTGCCCCTATATATGTGGTTGAAAGCTACTCCATGGAAAACTATTCAACAAAAATCTGCTTTCTGGACTGCAGGTCCTTTAGCAGGCCACTCTTCAAACACCATGTTGTCCATTTAACTCACAGAGACGGTGGCAGCACATTGCAGCTGATGGCCTCATTGCTTGTTCAGGGCCATCCATTCAATAGTGAGCCTTGTTTGACCTTATGATCTTGCAGTAAGCCAAAGAAGCAGGGTCATCTTTGGAACACGGGACAGACCGCTGTGGGCACAAAACATACAGAATCACAGAATCATAGAATGGTTTGGGTTGGAAGGGACCTTTAAAGTCATCAAGTCCAACCTCCCCTGCAATGAGCAGGGACACTTCAGGTTGCTCAGAGCCCACTTCCAACCTTGAACGTTTCCAGGAATGGGACATCTACAGCCTGTCGTGGTTTAGGTGGAATTGGCTAATGACGAGACAGATGCTCTCCATCCCACCTCTCACTCCAAGGAGAGGAGGAGGAGAGATAAAGAGATTTATGAATTTAGAAGGAACTAAACTACTTTAATAACAATAAAATTAAAAAGGAAAGAATAAAATAGGTACAATATATACAAAACCATATCAAGCTCCCAAGATGACGTCACTGGCAGGCACTGGGGAAGACCCAGACTGGACTCAGTGATGGATGGGAACTGGATGACAGATCTGCAGTCAGGAATGCATGGATCGGGATCAAAGACAGAGAAACAGACAGAGTCCTCTTTGGACGTCAGCTATTGAAGAAAGAGGGCTGACCCTTTGATCCCTCAGCTTTTATACTGAGCATGGTGCAGATGGGATGGAATACCCCTGTTGGTCAGTTTTGGGTCACCTGTCCTGTCCTCTCCTCCCCACAGGTACGATCACTTTACGCTTTTCCACTTCCGACCCTTCAAAAGTGGCAAATAACTTGAAGATCACCCAGTGCATCACATTCAGTGGGTTGTCAAAGTGCACAAGGTCTGCTGCTGAGATGCCCTTCCTCATGCAGTCCTCAGCCCATGGCAGCTAAAATTACATGAAGAGCAAGGGCTTCATAAAACTGCCTGCCCTTGTGAACCACCAAGGCAGGTGAAGGGCAAGCAGTCTTACGCAGCCCTTGACTTCACAGTCCCCGAGGCACAAGAGATGCAATGGTTGCCTGCCCTCAGTCAGTTACTGTACCGTGGTTTTCCTTCTTTCTTGCTACTGCGAATTCCACAACTTCCAAGTGAACAGTGGTCCCCAGAAGAGAGAATGCAGGTGAAGCTCCTCCTTGACACAGAAATTCTCCATGTTACGTGCATCTGGTTCAAAGCCCCTTTCTAATCTGCACTGAGCATACTCAAACCTTTAAGGCTGATTCATCTTCCCTTTTTCCCAGCAGAAGCTCAGGTGTGACCTGTCCTGAAGGACATTCATTCCCTTCTAGAAGCTTTAGGAAAATCTCTTTTTGTTTTTGGGTTTTTTTTTTGGAGGTTTGTTACATAAAGCCATGGGAAACTCCATGATGATTTAAATTTCATGATTTTTAAGCAGTTTCTTATTTCACAAAACTACAAGGACGGCCAGTAATATCACCCAAGGTAATAATTGTCAATAACATGCCGAAAATGTGTAATAAATTAGAGGTATTTAAAGACATAGCAAAGCTTTATTATTACGGTGGTAATTTGTAATCCTCACGACAGAATAATTGCTTTTCACTATGAGTAGAACAAGAGTAATCCTTTCTTCATGTCACTGTAAATGTAAAACCACTTGATTTGATTTTCCCTTGGTGCTCTATCGCTTCATTTGGTACTCAGCCTTGCAAACCTACTGCAATACCCAAAAGCAGAACTGGGCCCATACATTGTGTAATAATCAGAACATTTGTATGACCTGCTCTTCCTGTGATAGGCAAACCAATAACCCAGAGTAGAGTATTCCCACTAAAATGTAATAAAATCTAGTTAACTAAACAATTACAGCATATCAGCTTTAGTTAGTTAATGGAAGTGAAGAGTTCCCTAATCAAAAACGACCAGAATAGAGAGGCGGCTGAGTTAAGTCAGTGAACCACAGCCATCTTGCAGTCTGCGAGAGAAAGTATCTCAAAATGGAAGTATTTGTTTTAATTTTTCACAGTAACGTGTAGAAATTATGTAGTTGAGGGAAACAAGGCAAATTTATGATATTTTGTTATGAAATAGCTTTTACTACCAAACAATTTAAAGTCATTTTCTAAATTCTTTGAAAAGAAGGCAGATATGATAGGTTTGGATAATAGTGAATATGGAAGTTTAACAAACCTGGTGAAAAAAGGATTTTCCCAAATGAGAAACATTCTTCAGGTTATGATATTCTTTCCATCCTCAGGATGAAATGTAAGAACTATAATTTTTTTTTTCATAAACTTGTGCATAAAAATGTTTTAAACTGTTTCGTTTTGGTTTTGACCTTCAATTTTTTTTTAAAAAATGACTGAGTATCTGTCATAGTTTTGGCCGGATTGGCCAATCAGAACAACAGATG
>VWZL01006002.1:254-80090 GCA_013396915.1 Stercorarius parasiticus | reverse complement strand
TTGTGGCCCTCCTCTGGACCCATTCCAACAGGTTCATGTCCTTCCTGTGCTGAGGACTCCAGAGCTGGACACAGTACTCCAGGTAGGGTCTCACCAGAGCAGAGTAGAGGGGGAGGATCACCTCCCTCACCCTGCTGGCCATGCTTCTTTTGATGCAGTCCAGGATACAGTTGGCTTTCTGGCCTGTGAGTGCACATTGCAGGCTCATGTTGATCTTCTCATCTACCAACACCCCCAAGTCCTTCTCAGCAGGGCTGTTCTCAATCCATTCTCCACCCAACCTACATTTGTGCTTGGGATTGCTGTGACCCAGGTGCAGGACCTTGCACTTGGCCTGGTTGAACTTCATGAGGTTGGCATGGGCCACCTCTCAAATCTGTCCAGGTCCCTCTGGATGGCATCCCTTCCCTCCAGCATGTTGACTGCGCAACACAGCTTGGTGTCATCAGCAAAGTTGCTGAGGGTGCACTCAATCCCACTGTCCATGTTGCTGACAAAGAAGTTAAACAGCACAGGTTTCAGTACTGACCCGTGTTGAGCCCCACTCATCACTGGTTGCCACTTGGACGTTGAGCCGTTGACCGCAACCCTTTGAGTGTGACCATCCAACCAATTCCTTATGCACTGAGTGGTCCATCCGCCAAATCCATGTCTCTCCAATTTAGAGACCAGGATGTCATGCGGGACAATGTCAAATGCTTTGCACAAGTCCAGGTAGATGATGTTACTTGCTCCTTCCTTATCCACCAATGATATAACGCTGTCATAGAACGTCACCAAATTTGTTAGGCATGACTTGCCCTTGGTGAAGCCGTGTTGGCTGTCACCAATCACCTCCTTATTTTCCATGTGCCTTAGCAGGGTTTCTAGGAGGATTTGCTGCATGATCTTGTCAGGCACAGACGTGATACTGATGAGCCTGTAGTTCCTTAGATCTTCCTTTTTCTTCTTTTTAAAAAGAGCAGTAATTTTTCCCCTTTTCCAGTCAGTGGGAACCTCACTGGATTGCCACAGCTTTTCACATATGGTGGATAGTGGTTTAGCAACTTCATCCACCAGTTCCCTGAGGACCCACAGATGGATTCCATCAGGTCGCATGGACTTATGTACCTTCAGGTTCGTCAAATGGTCTCAAACCTGATCTTCTACTATAGTGAGAGGTTCTTCATTCTCATAGAACCTGCCTTTGCCTTCTAACTTGGGCAGTGTGGTTGGAGACCTTGCCAGTGAAGACCGAGGTGAAAAAGTCACTCAGTACCACATCCTTCTCCATATCCTGGGTGACTAGGTCTCCTGTTTCCTTATGGAGAGAGCCCACATCTTCCCTAGTCTTGCCTTTATCCCTGATGTACTTACAGAAGTTTTTCATGTTACCCTTGATGCCCCTAGCCAGATTTAATTCTATCTGGGCTTTAGCTTGCCTAATCTGGTTCCTGGCCACTCAGACAGTTTCTCTGTGTTCCACTCAGTCTACCCATCCTTGCTTCCACCCTCTGTAGACCTCCTTTTTGCATGCCTCCTGAGGTAATCTCATCTAGACTCCCTTTCTCACAAAGGGTTGGACCAGATGGTCTCTCAAGGTCCCTTCCAACCTGGGCTGTTCTATGACTCTATGAAACCTGACTGACACATAAGAGGTTTAAATTAAACAAAGATTTGACCTGGTGAGTCAGGGTGAGATTAAGGCACTTCTACTGCAGAGTCTTCAGTGTTTTGTATATGAAACTAAAAGCTGTATAGGAAGCATAGCAGACTACTCCTGGCTCCACCATTAATAAGGTTTCTCCTGTAATGTTTTTAGATTATGAATAGATATATAAATACGAAAATATAAATACATCTTCTCCAAAGTATTTTTTTCCCAGGAATATATCTGACAGAAGTAGGTACTGAGCACCATAGGCACTTCTTATGCATAATCAGATCGGGCACTAAGGATAGAGAAAATATAAGGGTCAACTGCAATTTGCAGACGCTGAGTATTTTTAGGTTGAAAGGCTCTATTTTTTTGAAGTTCCATATTTCTTTTGAAAAAACAATACACCATGGATCAAGGATGTGAGATAAAAATGCAAATATGAATACTCCTTTATTTTTATTAATAGATGTAACTAAAAGAAGCAGTGCTGCATTTTGACTTTAGTGTCTTCTTAATTCATTCCATAGGATGCACTCAAAAACCCAATTTGCTTTAGAGAAACAATAGAGGAGTTAATGAGTTTGCCATATTTAATTTTCTAACCCCTAACAGTGTAGACTGTACTTTTCAGAACAGTAGCTTACCTCACAAGATGCCTTCTTTTGGACCAGGAACCTTTCCAAAAAAGACAACACAAACCCAGCCTGGGTTTTGTATTGACAACACAATGCTGATTGCTCTGTGGCACAAACTCTCTGGTTTCACGGAGTACTTCAGATCTCTGTATCTAAGACCATGAAGCCCCTCCTGGTAGACCTAAGAAATTCCCAGACGTGTTGAAAGCTGAAAGCATGTCAGTTAACCACTGTGTTGTCCAGCCACTGTGTTAAGCTGACTTTTAAAAGATGAAAGGATGTTCAAGGCAGATGTAACTAAGGACAACAGATTATATCAATTCTCATAAGTAGCACCATTACAGCCAAAGAAGAACTTACTCATGACCTGTGGGATAGTTATGCCAGCTATGGGTTACCTGAGCAGGTATGAATTTCACTCTGATCAAGTATCTTATTTTTGGCATTTTATTAGTGAGTACTTCTTTTTTTCGTAATCAGAAATTCTGTAGTTTTATCCCACTTTTTGTTAACAGTATTGTGAACTCTTTAAGGTACATTTATTAGAATGAAAGTGCTTGAATTTAATTACATAAAATGCAGAAAATCCTACAAAGAACAATATGTCTTACTATTGAAATTATACTTACATTATAAGGAAGACAACAAAATAGCAACAGAAAAGTAAATTTGATAAGAAATAAGGACATTGGGGATGAAAATACTTTATTAGAAGGCATTCAGACTCTGACATTGACTCTAAAGCAGTAGAACTGCTATGAAAATTTAATTAAAATTGAGTACCAAAGGATAAAATTAGAATAAAATTAATTTCAAAGAACAAACTTCTCAGTTATTTCTAGTGGAAATGAAGGCAGAGTGTATCTTTTTAAAAAAAAAAGGATTAATTTCAAACTGAAAATTGCAAACTTCCTAATTGAAAATCTTAAACCTTGAGCTTCTTAGAGACTTCACTTTGCAAATTTGAAACAGTTCTGAAGTCAATGCAATATAGTATTGCACAAATCAAAGTAAAAGCCTATTTTCCAGGTGAAATCATCATTAACCATCTACACACAACCATTTCTATGCCTACTCACTCTTGTTAGAATGGCCATGTTGCTTCTCCACAAAACAGTACAACAAACGCCAGTAAGAAATGTGGTGATGTTTTATGTCAATTTCCAGTTTGACAGGACAGCTATATATCAGATTTGACACTCTGTTGAAGACAGCGGGATTTTTTTTATATGATCATTCACCCATCCAAAGACTCAGACTTAACACAGACCCAGACTGAAAGATGCTGGAAGTCAAAAGATGAGATTCATCCTTTCTGGATATTGCACATGAGAAAGTGAGGAATTTCTCCTTATGGGGGTATTGGGGCCATCTAATAACATCTTACTTTGCGGAACTCCTTCCTCCCACAAGACTTACTGATGAGGCACATTCTTGTATTTTAATCCTAAACTCATGGCAGAGATCACTGCACAGAACACAGTGATGACAGACTCATTTGCCTTGTTCAAACAGTTTGTTCAACATGGCTGAGACAACCTATGTGCTGGATACAGTTCACTGTCACCTCCACTCGATGTGCTCACTCCGTACCAGAACGCTTCTAGCACAAGAATGCATCAGAGCTAAATGCAACCCAGCCAGCAATAGGGCAGGCTTTTCTAGTAATTTGCTAGAGTTTTTGTCTTGCTTTGTCATTATTCTGTAGCTGTAGTTTTGCTAATTTTTTTTTTTTTTGTTCTAATGTCTTTTAAATTAATACGTTAGTTCTAGCCTCTGGAACTTCCTTAAAGGACAAGCTCAGACAACAATTAGCACTTCTGAATTGTTTCCTTCAAGCCATCTCCTTATTCTCTCCCATCTCTTGCTGCCTTCAGGTCTTGTAAGACAAGCAGCTACTAGCTTATTAAAATTGGAGGTACTTCATCTATTCATTTCCAGGACCAGTAGATCTCAAGGACTTGGCAAAGAAATATATCTTAACAGTATCATCTTTTTGCTTTCTCCAACCAGCTGTTCCTTTTAATCATGGCAATCCCATCACTTAGTCAATGAACAATTCATACACCATAAATTCTTTAATAAAGATTGGGATATAAACTACATTATCTACTACTGCTTATCACCTGGAATCTCTCCACAGACAGAGTGTTTTTCATACTCATACTCCATAAAAATCTTGTTATAGACTTCCTGCAGACCTGTGGGAAAAAAAAAACCCACACCAAAAACAACAGAGAAAGAGATTGCTGCAGACCTCACTGTGCTGTTCAAAGGGAGAAGCCATTACCTCTTTTAGCCTTTGCCTCACTCCTGTTTCTACTGTGACTTCAGTGTTACAGAAGGCACAGCAAGAGTCACATATCTGAGAGCTTATATAAGAAAGTGGACATGGGAAGAGTACAGCTGAGCCTTACAGTGTCACTGTACATGCAAGGCTTCTGGTGAAAAGAAAGGTCTTCCTTAAAAAGAATGAAGTTTCCCTACATAGAATAAAATGCAACCTGTGGCAAATGCTTGACTCTGGGCTTTGCTTCCCAAGCAAGTTCTATTGCAAGTCACTTTCCATGTTGGTAAGAGAATGAAGCATGCTACCCAGACACAAGATATTCAGCAAGCGTATGAGAAAACCACGTTCCCACACCCAACTAGTAAAATTCTATATCGTTTGACACTTCAATCATGCGTGACTGAATTATGGAAAAAACTGGGCAAGCTTTTCAAAGATTCTTGAGACAGTTTTGAAATGTCGTGTATCTGTGACCCATCAGTCTTTGCAGAACTATCTATCAGTAGAGCTGGAAGGGACCTCAAGAAGTCAGCTAGCCCATCACTGTGTCCAAGGAAAAGATCAGCTATATCTATACATTTCTTGCAGGTGTTTGCTTTACCTGATTTGACCTCCACCAGACCTTCACTGACAGAGATTCCTTGCTTCTCCTGCAGACTATTTGAGTGCTTAGCCCTTCTTAGGTAAGACATCTCCTCATAATAAACATTGTTGGAATTTAATTTCCTTACTTTTCCAATTTCTTTGGGCATGGAGACAGGCTGTTTATTTCCTTAATCTTTGCATAAGATTTTTTCTACTGAAGCTACCATTATCACATCTCCATCCCCCTATCATCCAAATTCCTTCTTCCTTTCTCTGATAAGAACAAAGGACACCCCACCCCTCACCCCCTAGTATTTCTCTGCTCTCTTGTGGACTTGACACTGTAATAAAGGGGAAGAAGCCTCAGTGTGTATCCTGGTTGTTTCAAAAGTACTTAATGAGATCATCTATATTTAAAGAATATGCTCTGTAGTGGAATGTATGAATTGCTACCACCATGCACTGTTGGGACAACTGTAACATCCAGTCCAGAGATTGCTAATGCCCTGTGACCATCTCAGTAATTACAACAACCTTTTTAACTGCCTTCAACAAGAGATGGAAACAGTGACAAATTAGCCAATGCCTTGGGTACTTCACTTGAGCCTTGCCAACATTTTCTGATGTAGCACTCCACGTAACATGAATAATGGTTTTGCCATATCTGTCTTTCCTCATTCATGTATCTCTTTAGGAAAAATACAAAAAAACCCCACAACCCATAAAGGTTCCATTGCCTCTGTAAGCTTGGCAATATGTGAAATGGATATTTCAGAGGCCACAGAAAGCCTATAAGCATGTAGACATTGCCTCGCATCCTGCCTGTTAAATTGAGCTTATGCTTCTAAGACAGCATTTGGTGGGGGGGGAAAAAGTGATATGGTGAATAGGGCTAGTTCAAAGCTTCCTAATAAACCATGTATATTTCCATTCTCTTTAGAAATACATATTTGTATTAATTGGGGGTGGGAGGGGAGTGTGTGTTAGAAAACTAACAAAGAATAATAAAGGTGTTAGTTTAGAAACACATTTTTAAAAGTTGTTATTTTCTAGAAAAGATTTTTGTCTTTTCCAAAAAAGAAGTCAAAGTCAAGGCATCCTGACCTGTGGTTTTAAACCTTTGACTTTTTAAAGGAAGCTTGCTGGTGCAGAAGATCGTCTCTTTCAGTACCATGAATCTTTATTTTCATTTCCCCCATGCAAGCTCCAGCAGTTAGCAAAAAGCCTTACTATTAACAAAGTATCTTTGTTTCAGTCCTACAGTGGATTAATTTGGCATCCCAACTCCTACCCTAGACTACTTAAAGGTAAGTCCCATTCCTCCAAGTTTTACCCTATCTCTTACACAGTGTGGCTTTCTGTCCAAAGCTAACTGAGCAAAGTCTGTTGTTACCTACTGTTGCTATATTCATGTGTAATTTTTCAGATCAACTGTGATTTAAACACATATATGTGTCTGTTTCTACAGTGTATCCCGAGTCAACTGAAGCTCAACTCAAAGATTGGATCCCAGTCTACTTTAATGTATGGAGCTGTTCTGCATGTGCATTAGTCAACTCTGCCACAGGAGATAGGATCTTCAAGGAAGAGACAGAGCAGGCAGCTGAGAGCAGAAGGCTGTTCACCTCAGAGAGTTTAATTTGCATTAGTTTGCAGATTAGCCTGCTAAGCAATGCCAGTGGTCACTCAGTACCAGGCAGTAAAGCTGTACTTGTATTGTCTCTCCTAACTCAGTTCACCACAAGTGATCCAAGGTAGCCAGAAGATTACTTCCTTTAAATCTGGATCACTTTGACAGAAAGAGGGTAGGCAATGACTACACATGCATTTGTTGCCCAGAGAAGTTGCGAATGCCCCATCCTTGGAAGTGTTCAAGGCCAGATTGGATGGGGCTTTGAGCAACCTGGTCCAGTGGAAGGTGTCCCTCCCAATGGCAGGGGGGTTGGATGATCTTTAAGGTCTCTTCCAAATCTAACCATTCTATGAATCTATGATTCTGTGATTGTCCAGGGTAAGGGGCATCATAAACACTGGTGAAGGGGTGGCAATGAGCAACTAAAGAAGGCTGTCAAAGCTGGTGGTTATCCTAATTTAATGACAGCCGAACATGGTATTTATTATCCTACCTTGACTACAATCAGTGACCACAGATAAATTAAATTTCTGTGGACAGTTGGAAGCAATGGACAGGAATAACCACAATGAGTCAAGCCAAATAGCCTTCTTGCTCCATAATCAAATTCTGATAACAGCTAATAAGAAAGCGTGTAAGAACTAAGCAAGTATACGGCAATATTTTCCTAAAAAACCCTCCCAGTCTTCATCAATTAGTAATTAAATGACTACTAGAAATAGACATGTCGTCTTTGCACCTAAGAGCCCCTGATGTATTTTTCCTCTGCAAAAAACACAAGCTGCTTTTAGAAACCATATAAAATTTTATCATCCTCAATCTCCAGTGGCAACTGTCCAAAACTTAACTAGATGTTGGGTGAAGAAGTACCTCTTCTGTTTTTTTCTCACCATCCACTCCTCCCCAAGTTTAACTTGATGCAACCGTGTTCTCATGATAGAAGCAATGATGCAAAGTCACTTTGCATTCACCTAGTATGCCTAGACTTTAGAGCCATGCCTAGTCTCTTATCACGTCACCCAGAGTCATCTCTTTACAAAGCTGAAGAGTCCCAGCCTACGCATCTGGCAGACTACTATGACTCTTCCAGACTTTTGATCACTTTTTAATATATTTTTTCCAGTTATACCATATCATTTGTGGGAAAGGAGAAGGGGAAGGAATCACATACCATATTTACAATGAAAATTGATCATTTATAATGACATAATGATGTCTTCCATTTTTCTGGTCTATTTCTTTCCTAGTCATTCCAAACATCACTGTAATTGTCTTTAATTTCATGAATTGTATTGACATGTAATGACAGAAATGTTTCATCAGTATCTTCTCTTCTCACACCATAAATATTTTTAAAATCATGCCTGTCTGGGATGGACAGGAATATTCTTGCTAAGTTACTGGTTCATGTTAATCCAAATTAACATAAAAGAATTATGCCATTTAGATATTTACAGAAAAGAGTGAGAGTGTATTTCAAGAGTTGTTTATGTGGGACTGCACACATACGGAACCATAGGTCCATGGTGTTAGTATCTCTAATCTGTGTTCAGGTCAAAACTTTTATAAGTTCAAACCAAAAAGACAGTAAACTTGGTGTTGAGATACACCCAAAATTTGTTCTACTTTAATTTAGACCAATGTGTAAATTAATTTGCCACAGTAAGCTGAACTAATAAGGATGAAGAGTGAATGGACAAAAATGTATCTACAGTGGGGGTTGTACTGGCCTAATCAGCTTAGTTTTTAAATCAGTTTTGACTAAATTAGCACCCCTTTACTGTGTGGATAACATCTAGCACAGGTAGCTACTTCCAATTGGTTAAGTCATAACAGCATGATCAATAGCCCAGAGTTAAGTGTTTTATGTGCAAAGTACACAGCTTTTCAAATTAGCAGTAGAGACCTAATTTCAGGAGCAGCTTTCTGGTTTTACTGTAAGTCAAAAAAAAAAGATAAATGCAGAAGGTGGAAAATAATATATGGAGATGCTGTTACATAATATGGCACATGGATTCAACAACTGAGAGATGGGGAATGCACATTGTCAACAGATTTACTCCTCAAACAAGAGAAGTCATTAAGGAAGTGTCACCTACCATTGCAGTGGCCACCACATTTGCACAGCAGTTAAGACCAATTGCAACAAAAGGACAAAGAAAGCCTCATGTCTGCAAATCATTATTTTAATATGCTGAAGGTTGATATGTCAAAAATGTACGTTGCCCTTCACTGTGTTTTGCAAATATAAAGATCATATTTTTAAGAGTCCTGTCTCTTTGGATGTACATAATTGCACACAACCATAAACTTAAATAGCATTTCTGTATCCATATATTTACACACACACACACATATATGTAGCCAAAAATCAGAGACGTATATGTGCAGTGTAATGTGCAAAATAGTTTTGTGAAATGAAGGATCCCAAAGCAGTTCATGTTAGAAAGCCCCACAAAGCCTAGAGGTAATTGACTATGTGTGCATACTTGGTCACCAGAAAAAGCAAGGGTATTAGGTTTAGCCTTCAGTGCAGCATCTCCTATTTGCTATGTGGCTAGTTACCCAGATCAGACAAATGACCCAGGTCAACCTTTTAAGTTGCAGTGGTAAAACTTCATCTGAACCCAAGGGCTACGAGGTTAACTACAGAAAAACACAAATGATAAAAATTAATTCTGATTATCCCAGGAAATGTTATATTACTGTTGATGGTGAAGAGAAGACAAAAAGAGCACTGTGAGCAGCTACCTCCTAGAAGGAACAGGCTGTCTCATACATGGATAAATATTTAGAAAGCCTCATGTGTCAGTGCAAGGTCCTACAAAGGAATAAAGAGACTCCTTCCTCTCCTGTGTGGGTTACAGGCACTGTGGGTGAGAGCAGCCTGGAGACTTGGCTATGATGGCTGTTGTTTTCTTTGGAAGGGCACAGAGTCAAAAAAGAGATGATAGTAGCCATGCTTCACAGCTGCCTGAGTAAAGGATAGACACAGACAAGGGACTGGGCAATGAATCACCTCCCAGACAATAGGAGAAGATCTATGCAAGTGTTTTCTCACAAACATTCCTTTACAAAAGTATCCTTCCATGGCTTCTAACATAACAGGGAATGGTAGATCTGAGACTCCCTTGTAGTCCTTGAAAGAGTCTAAAGGTGGCTTTACACTTGCATCTTGGCCATAAAAAACAGGGTCTGAACCTGGGAGACAGCAGGAAGGAACAACAAACAATAAAGGTGGGATTCATCTCACCTAATATCTCAGTGTTAGAACTTCTAATTTACGCTAGTTACCCCCTTCCTGCTACAGTCATTGGGAAGAGAGAAACACTTTTCCCCACCGTCTTGGACACTTAATAGTGGAAAGATGACCCAATGCAGTACAAAGTTTCCTCTGTGGACAGTGCAGAAAGTCTCAATAACTACCCTGGGCTAACTTCTACAGGATTACATTTAGACAAGATGACCTCTGGAGGGGGTCTTGTCTTTTCAGTGGAAGTGTTCTTTTAACTACAATGGCACAATATTTTTTAGAGCATTTGCTTAATTTTGTCCTCAGATCTTTCCTCAAACATGTTTGGCACTCATAAATACAGCAGAAGATGAGTCCTTGATTTCAATTGCACTTTCAGGGGACTAGCAAAATGACCCCCGGCCTTATTATATGCCAGGTCTGGCAAGATGGAAAGCAATAATTATAGTGTAATAAAGTACATGCAGATACTATTTAATTGGTAGAATTTGCATTTAAATTGAAGTTTAAAAATGAAAACATGTAAGAACTTTACAGATGCAATATTCAGTATACCTTATGCTGGCAATCTGAACCTATATTTCCTAATGTTTCATTGTGTTTCCTTGGCCCACAGGTACAGGAGTTAGGCTCATTTTGAGGCTGAAAACCTTCCTAAATTTTATGCTGTAAGGATTTTTTTAGCTTTTTGAACCATTGCAATTAGTACAAAAAAATTTGGCTACTGACATTGGGAGAAAATATCCTATTAGTGGGGCCCACTTACTCTGTTGCTAACGAAGACTTGGTTATATAGAATACGCAGGAAAGTATACTTTGATTTTAAATGGATAGATAAATTGATCTTCTTGCAGCAGTGATAAAATGAAGAAAAACATACATTGCATACATAAATATTCACACTTACGAAGACAGACAATCAGTAGCAGCTGGCAAGTAGACATGTGGATACCATGTTTCAAAGAATTCTTAAGTTTCTCATAACAAAAACTTAAAATCAAATCAAAACAAACAAAAATCCAACTTATTAAATAATACATTTTATTTTTAAGCATAACGTGCAAGCTACACCAGCTCTACACCAAACAGACAAGACATGCAGAAAATGTGTTAAAAACCACATCCAGAAAACAATCAGAAAGACACGCGAAACCATATGAACTCTCCAGTCCTTGGTTAGGGTTGGGAGATCACTGGATAAGCTAGAGATATGACTTTCCTGCAAAGCCATGCATGAGTTTGGTGACTTACCCTTTTTTAGTCAGTCCTTTACCTCATCAAATATTCTATCAAAATTCAGGCTGCCTGCCCAACAATTACATCAACCAAGATCAGTCAATCAATCCCCTGAATGGTGCATTCTCTCAAATTGCATTATTTAGCTGGGCACCAAATTGGGTTATGTGATGCTGTCTTCCTTTGGCAGACAAATTAATGTTGAGAATAGTTTTAGGATGTACAGATTTGAAAAAAAATAATCTAACAACAAACACCAAGCTGCTTTTAACTTGCAGTGTTAAGGTTGAGCTTGTAAGTGAATAATGTTATATATATGAAAGACAAAGGAACCGTTTTAGAATTTCCACCGTCTACTAAGTGATGGTTAAATGAATTTTGTTTTATCCATTTTACTTTACATTACATAAACCAGAACTTAAATGGGAAAAAGGCCACAGGAATGTTTTAGCTTAGAGGAGAGAATCGTTCATTTAAACATTCAAAAAATGACACCCTGTAGGTCACCCCAGAGATAAGAGATGTTGTATTCTTCAATAGAAAGTCACAGCCTACCAAGGGAAGAGAGTTGCATTAATGCATTTCAAGGGCTGGAAGAAAGAACAAATAGGATTGTGTATTCTGTCCCATGCTGTGACCTGGGACCTCCAAACCAGTTTTGCTGAAACTCAAAGCATTGCTAGAAACTCAAAGCACAATCCCAGGCACACCATTCTAGTGATGAATTATTCTCACTGCTGATAAAGGCGTTGGGTTCAGAATGAATTTAGGTTTTAGTACCTTAGTCTATCAGATTATCCGTAACCATTATTTTGATAAATGCTGCTCACTCTCCAGTTGGCTTTCCAAAGCTCACAGATCCTTTGATTTTCATTAATACATTTCTTACATTAATACATACTGAGGGTAACATTATGAGTCTAGAGGCATTTCCAGCTTGGACCCTTCCCGTGACAAGTTGTCCTGACAACCACAGAAGGAAAAGACTCTGGTTAATTATCTCCCAGTATCACTCAAGCAAAATATCTGTGCAAGAACGAACCAGTTCTGACCCCTGGCCTCGCTTCTCTCTTGAAATGAGTGAAAATTACCTGCATCAGGCCATAAGAAAAGGGCTACAAGAGAAGAAGAACACAGATGCAGAGGTAGACTCTGCCAAATAAGATCAGGATACAGAGCAAATTGCCTGCCATCTCCTAATTTCATATGTAGTAGAGGGAGACACAAACATACAAAAGGAAATAGCTATGGGATATCTTCTCTATAGGAAAAACTTATTTCTATTACCTGTAGCTTAATGTTCATTAACTTTTATAGCCAGGCCATACTGAAGCAGTTACAGCGCAAATCACAAGCCAAGTTAAGACCCCAGGGCCACATCCTGCTAAGCTGAGACACTGAGAATATTAAGAAGGTAATCTTCTAAGCTGGGTAGTGTCCACTACATATCTTAGAGCAATTTGCAACTTTGGTCAAGAGGCCCCAGTCTTTAAATGTGCTTGGTTCTGCCCCACAAAAGCAAAGAGAGTTTCATGTGTGCAAGAGTTCTGCCTAACACTACTCAGCAGAGGCATCTGCAACCTGCTCAGTGATGCTGGGACAACAGGGTCTAGATTAAAATTTAGGAATTAAAATGAGTAAGAAGACTAACGTTTATTACAGCTACTGTTACAGGACTTTGCTTGAGGTTATTTTTTAGGAAAAAAAGGTTATTTTCTAGATTTCTTAGTCTTGCTGTCAGCCAGCAAAATTGCAATTCTATTATTATGTTTTAATTTAATTGTTAGTTTAGTGTGTATTCATATAATGCAAGCAGAATGTTTCTTCTGCTTAAAATACAACAGGGCCATTATTTATTTTTATTTTAATCTAAGCGAGGGATTTAAATCACAGGTGGCCTGATAACAAAATAGTTCTCTTTTGTGAGTTGCTTTCCTTGTGTAAAGGTATTTTAATTCATTCTATTAAATTTAAACAGGAAAAAAAAGGACCTACAGTTCAACTAGATGTGATAAAGCTGAGTCAGAAATGTGTGCATATGCAGGCATGTGCATGTGTGTATGAGAAGGGTCAACGCACAGTAAAACCAAAACATTTAACCTTAACTCTGTTGATACTATAAGGCAATCTCCTACACCATGATAGATACATTTTCATAAGCTTTGCACTGAGTATTTCACCTATTCTGGCGGCTCTTTCTTAGTCTGAAGATGTTTTCCTTGACAAGGTATGGATCCCTCCAAGAAATTAGAGTGATTTAAGTTAAAAGAGATACTAGTGGTTCTCTTCCCTTTAGATGGAAAGATGCAAATGCAAAAGAGCTTTAAAGGTCTTTGTCCAAATTGTCTTTTTTTCTCACCTGTTCTAGAAGAATCAGTCACGTTTCTGCAAATCCCACTTCCATTAACCTTTCGAGTACTGGTGACATTCTTGTACTGTAAGTTTCTTGCACCATATGTCAACAAACAGCTGACATATCCTTTAAAAATCTCTCTTGCTGTATATCTTGACTCTTCCAGTTAGTTTGCAGGTCAGATGACTGGGAATATTAAACTGAAGCTTAATTTACAGTTTCAAAATTAATTCCCAGACTGAAATGATTACTTTCGATCTTACTAACCCTTTTCACTTCTCAGTGCTCAAAGGTTAGAGAGTAGAGGTAATTTTTGTAAAGGCAATAATAATGTAAAACTGATGCAAGACTCAGAAAGTTGCCTGTGTTAAGTATGAACAGCACTGGAAGCTTTATCTTTATCAGAGCATTGTATTTTTTTAGCCTGTGGTTAAATGTTTGCTTTAACCTGGCAGAAGTCCACTCTGCTACTGAAAAGAGCATAGGTACCTTCCACTCCCTACCGCAGCTGCTAAGCCTTGTCCCTTGGCCTTACACCAAGACTAATGGGAAGTGATCCATCTGGAAACTAACTGGTATTGGCAGAGGGAGCTGGTGGGAATGAGCAGCCCAGGACAAGAGGCAGATGGAGCCACTGCTTTCAGTGTTATGGGGTTATATATGCCTAGTTAAAGAAACTGCATAACTGCACTCCCTGTGCTGTGTCTATTTAACTATAGCATTCACATATAGAAGCTGTCCATGCTCTAAAGAGTTCATTTCTATGAGAAAATCCTTAGTGAATGAATTGCAAAGCTAGGAGAAAGATTTTCAAACCTCTCAGTTACCTGAGTGTCGGGTTCATAAAGGTCATAGGAATTTGTGCCCCAAAGTCCCTTAAGGACTTGTAGGAGTTGTGAGTCTGCGTGTTTTTGAAAATCCTTCAGAGTTCTTAAATGGATCTTTAACTTCTTAAGTGCTGCTAAAAATCTCACTCAGAGATATTTTTAAATGCCTCACCTCACGTTAATTTTTAAGCTTGAACATTAAAGGCAGCATTTGCAGCAAATAGTGCAGTGAAAGAGAAGCACCTCTAGGGCCTATCTCAAGTGAATCCTTATAATGATAATGAGCAGGATTGGTGGTTTGTGAAAATAAAACAAAACATAATTTTCTGTGGAAACAGCTGGCACACAGCCCTGTTTTACACATTTTTGACATCCATTCAAGGGAGCAGTATTCTAGCATGGCATAATAGAGAATTAAATTATTATTGTTAATAAAATCATAAGATCTAGCCTTTCTGTACTTACTTTGGCATTTATACGTGATTTGGAAAGTGTATTAGCTAATAGTTTGGAAGTGATGTTTTTTGAATTGATGTATCACTGCAGGGAACTGAGTCTAATTCTCTTGTGCCTTGCAAAGCTTTACTTTGAGCTAAGAACTTCAGCTTTGCTGTCTACCGAGTAGAAACATAATCCTATACTTAAAGTTGTTTTTGACAATGTTAAATATCAGTATTTTTTATATTCTATTGATGACTTACACTCAAAGGTGAGATGTTGATCTCCTATCCACTGATAGGCATAACTCCATTTTTCACATCTCTGTAAATATGATCAAAATCCAATCCAATGTACCTGATGTAAGAATGTTTGTCCCCATTGCTATAAACATACTGTGTACCATCACAGCAAAGAATAAAAAAAAAACATAAAAAATTTTAGCAGATACAAAGAGAAAACAAATTGAAGTGAACCTGGTCAAAGAACTTACAAAAGAGTTTGAAGGCAGCAACTTCTGCTGGTAAAAGACGTACAATGGTAAAAGGGCAAAAATTATCACAGCAGTCACAAAGTTAGACTGAACTCATTGGAATGCTAATCTAGTTTTCTTCCTTCATTGTGAAAAAGAAAAGAACAATTTATACAAGCAACTATTGTATGAGCTGTGTTATGATTGATCACTTTGCTATGAGTCAGTCACCCCAGATACTTATAAATCTTGTCAGAGCTTTAGTTTTTCCTTTACAAAAGTAAAAACAATTCCAGTATCTGCTAGTAAAAAATGTGTTACATACTGAAAGAAAGATGCAGAAGATGGAAAAAAAGATTATTTAAGATCATGCTACTGTGTTTTTAATATCATTCTACTCATATGATCAGGAGCTGGAGACAGATGGTAGGACTAAATATGAAATAAGACCAATTAGAACAAAATTATTATTGTTTTTAATTCACATATATTAATACTTAAACTGTCTAGCACTATGAGTATTAGCAAGTCTTAGCAGGATCCATTTATCTTTTAGACATAATTTAGTACAGTGATTACATAGGAGTGGCAGTTAGCCTTCTGTAATCCTATGCTGAGAGCAGTTAAAATTTCAGATGCTACAAACAAAAAAGCTTCCTTTTCTTTGCCGTGTATGATACTGCACTGCCTTGTTTTCATTGATTTAAAACTATTTTACATCTGAAGAAGTTCTATCTTTTTTCATTTTACTTAATATATGATCTCCTGTTGCAGAAAAGCAACTCTAATCCCACTGAAGCAACAGGTATTAAATCCTCTACATAGATGAGCTACGAACGAGAAATTATTATTTTCTGATATCTATCTGATACATGTCGAATGTGTGTGAGCAGGGTGGTTGGACTGGAAATGACCTCCAGAGGTCTCTTCCAAGCTCCACTATTCTGTGATTCTGTAATATTGCCTAAGAAAATTTGAAGATATACTCTAAATGGCATATTTGTGGGAAGGCCAAGGCCTGTTTATTTTGGGACCTTTTAAAGATTATTTCAATTATTGTAATTTTTTTCTTTGAAAACCTGGGTAAAGCACCCAGTATCACCCACTAATGAAACCACATGATAATTTATAGAAACTTTACTAAAAGTTATTCACAGCGAACGACCAGTCAACTCACAGTGAAATAGATTGAGGATTGCTAGCACAGTATCTGCCTTGCCTTCACCATGTGTATGCGATCAAACTTGTCTTGGAAATAGTGGGCAACTTCAGACTTACTGTGGCCCAAGGTTGTGTCCAGAGGAAGTTAGTTGGAAGCAGCAAACATGCTGCAAATTCACTGAAGTCCTTGCATGGTAGCTTCCCAGACAAACAAGCCCTAAATGAAGACAAATCTGCTTCAGGATTTTACAAGGGTACCGTCAGAGTTATGATCTGTAAGGTTTTGGTTTATTTTCAATTAAATGGAAGGCAAAATGTTGATTCTTCCTTCCTCAGGAGTTAGTATTTGCTGTTTCAAGGTACTGAATCTATTCAGCGAGCTTAAAATGCCGCAGAAAGCAGAGAAACCATTAATAACATGAATATAAAAGTAATCTAATGGATTCATTATAATCTACACAGACACATAAAAATAGATAACCTACTACTACTCATCCTGAAGCAGGCGTTTTGGTTTATGGCACCTCATTAATTTCAATTGTAAACCTAGGAAGTAATCTCTTTTTCTCCCTGCTTGTATACAGAATGCAAAAGTGTGACCAATACATTTGTCATTTTGTTTCAGGTAGTTAATTTTCCCTTCAAATGCAAGTCTGTACAAAGCTTATGAAGCATTGAGCATTCTTTTAAGCCCAGTAGAAAATTAGGGACTCCTTCAGAAAACAGAAGAGAAAGGACTACCAAAGGAGGATCATAAACTGTTCATCCCAACATCTCAGATTGAAATAAGTCTGTTATTCTCTTATTTTTTGGTAATATAACCATGAACTCACAACGAAAATGTTGCATATTTAAAATAAAATTGCAATTAACGTCATGGCTTCTCTTTCCTGTGCCTTCTAAATATTCCAAGACATAAAAACAACAATAGAGTAGAATAGAGAAGAAAAAGCGTAGCAATTATGAAGTCGTAATTCTGAGTTCTGTCCTTAGTACGTTAATGGCACTTGTACTGAAGGAATCAAATCACAGCAGACCTAGAGGATATCAGCACTGAAAACCACACAACTTGTTTTTAATGAGAGCAAATATTGTAAGACAAACTTTGCTTCATATTTTGACAGAGTTCATAAATTTGGAAAAAAACAGAAACTGGAATAATTTCATTTTAAACTACAAACTACAGTGCATAGTTCTACCATTACAGTGCAGCACAGTAGTGTAGTATTATATATGCTACTATAATATACCGTTTTTTTCCATGCCTCGGTTTCCCACTTGCAAAATGGTTGAAAAAACATTTTATTCTAGCTAATGCATGTCTGTGCTCATTATAACTTCAGAATTATGACCGCCTGCTTTAAGCTGCACAAGTACCCCAACTAAGATACTGGTGTCTTTCAAAAGTTTATCTGTAGAATCACTCACTCTCAGAATAAAACTTTGAAAGGAAAGATATCTGAAAAACAACCCTGCTTCTTTTATGATTCCAGAATAGTAAGCACTTGCTCTGAATATACAGAGAGGCAACTGCTTCTTCTATGCATGCATATCCCTATTTAATGTCTTTATCTGAGATTGTGGAGCCTGTAATCCAGATTGCAACTCCTTTGGAGAAAAGTGACCCCTAAATTTTTTGCACTTGTCAATTAGACTTTGGAAATAAATTTGTTAGAAATCCAATACAGCCAAAAGAAGCACTCACATGTAACCGAAGAGTGCTTAGTACAGAAAAAATAAAACTTTTTTAGTCTGGACTCCTAGACAAAATCTGTGCACAGGAACTTCCATTAAAAATCACGTAATGATTCTCTGTTATATGTCTAATCAGACCGAGTTTGTAGAACTTACTTCAGCATTCATTAGGCAGAAATCCCCAACAAATTGCATTTTATCTGCCGGACAGCCTCAGAGAGGTTGCAAGAGAACAAGCTAGAGATGGGTTCAGAGCATCCAGGAGCACATCTGCCATAGTAAAGGCTTCCATTAGCCAGGCACCAAAGACTGCTGCATGAAGTCCCTGCTAGTAGCATCCAGCAGCTGATGGATTCTATAATGCCTGCAAACTCCATAAGTGTATGCAGCTCCTCCTCATTGCTATCAGCAAATTGTAGCAGACTCTGTAGCAGTAGTATTCACCTTTGCAGATATGAGACTAAAGAGGTTACACAGAAATACTGTCTAGTCAAAGCATCAGTGGTCAAGCATAGTGTTTTTTTTTCTTTTAATAGTGGAGAGGAATACAAAGGAAAAATTGAACAAACTTGTGGGGGAAAAAAAAAGAAGCTAACATAAAAGTTACCATTACTGAACAAATTTTAGTCAACAATCGGCCTGCTACCCAATTTACTGCTTGTATGATATAGAAAAGGACTGGGAGACAGCCCAGTACTATGTGTTCATGTCCTTTGTACCCAAGGCTGCTCAGGGAGGCATGACATCAGCTAGAAGCTTACAGCTACTGATACAAAGGAAGATGTGTGATAGCATCAGCTGTCAGTTAAAATGGTTTGTTTTGATCAAAGTAATGCAAAACAGAAGCTTTCATTAATGGATCTTTCACCTTCCCCACTGTTCCAGTGATTAGATATTGAGCTCTCAGGGCATTATTAGAACGCACTTTTCTTTGAAATTTTTAGACAATTAACTTGGGGTTGTGATTTTTGAAAAGAGACCGAGTCCAACTTTTTCAAAAGCAAAGAGACAAATAATTCTTTCACACATTCATGAAACATCAGTAAGAGGAGGCAATGTTAGAAAGTCAACAGAATTTCTTTCTTACAACCCCACTGTTGTAAGCACCAAGCACACTGTTGTCCCTCAGCCTGACCAAAGCACAGTGAATGGCAATGTACAAACTCTAAGCAGATGACAGACAAACTGTAAGTGGAAAGGATCTATATTTAAACAGCCTTTCTCTTGAAATAAAATCCAGTGGAAGAGTAAGCAATACAAGCAAAATAAACAAACAAACAAAAAAACCCCGACCATTTCCTTTTTCCTTTTATTATTTTCCTCTCCTTTCTCTCAGTTCCCCTGTGCAGCACTTTGAAGTGACAAAATACATTCATAAAGTGACCCTCATCTCTGCCTTCCTGCAGTCTTAACAACCACGTGCCCTACTATCAGCTGCTCTCCTTGTTCAATGACTAGAGTTTGCAATTTAGTCCCTGTGATGCGCATTTCCTGAGCTGCCTCACAGCTCTTCCTGTACCTTAGAAAAAAAAACAAGCCTAAATGCAGAGACTGTACAAAGAAGCCTCAGCACTGGAGCTGTAGGACACACAGTATACAGATGTTATTTTGTACAAATGCAGGTGAAAAGGCACATAGGAGAGCTAAGTGCTTAAGACCCCAAGATTAAGAAGGGCTGGAAGGTGGCAGGAGAGAGAACATTCAGAGAGCAGGAGGTCAAAAGGTCAGCTCAAATTGAAATTGTAGCTTGCAAAGAGGTAACAGTTTTTGGGGTTTAGATATTCCCAGCACTTACCCAAATCTTTAAGACCCATGGTATCTCCTGAGGTTCACTGACATTGTAGACAGAGGGTGTAATCTTTGAGTTATGGGTCTGCAAATAACTAACTTTCTCAAACTGTCAGGACCTCTAGCAGAATTTACTGATGCAGGATTGTAAAATACATAGTGTTGTGAGATTCAGCACTGCAACAGGTTTAGAAAAAATATTGTGTTTTTCCATGTTTTCCACATACAGAAACAGAGACAGACCACACGAAAATTGCCTAGTTAACTTTTCCTTCACATGTGGAAAAACATTCCAGATCTGTAATTGTAAGTGTACTCTGACATTTAAAATAGAGACAAAGTAGTGATGATGACATTATTCGTCTGATTAAAGTGTCTACGGCTGCACTCAGTCAACTACATACACTTTCAATGACCTAAAGAAACATGTCATTCTCTTTCTTATCCACAGAGGATGTATTTGCCTTCCACTTTCTTTAGTTACCTGGTTATTAAATGCAAAAATGCATATCTGTTTTCGGTATTTAACAATGTGTGTTGACATCAGGGACTTTTCACACATACTTCCTCCAAGACAGGTGGGGTTGGCATGCAGCTGTAGCATGCAGTGGTGCACACCTTGCATCAATCATTATGTTCTTTATGAACCAGCATGTTCCTTGATCCTGTAGGGTGGTACAGAAGATGTGTCACTTCTTGGCCTCAAGATTAATTAGCTGGGAGTTGTGTCCTCCTGCTAGGGAAGGTGTGGCAGAGGAAGAAAGAGTGAAGAGCCCTGGAAAGGCAGGCTATATGCAACTGCTCCCTCTATAGTCGGCGAGCAGAAGTACAGGTGGCTGTGGCTACTTTGGGGAAGAACTGATGGTCGTTTTAGCTACATAGCTGTTAAATTATCCAGCTCATCTCTCTTCTCATGAGCAGCAGCAAACTGGCCCAAACAAAAAAGAGAGTGGGTTCCTACCTCTTATATCATTTATAGCATCTTGCTGACCTAGTTTGATGGCTTCTGGCTCATGTAGAGAGTAAGCCCCATGAGGAAACACAAGTAACACTGGTACCTTCTGATGTTGCTCCCTAAAGTATTCATCCAAGCCAAGGCTTCCACCAGAAAATGTGTGTGTGGCTGAAAAACAAATATAACCCTGAATTCAAAATATATTTGTAAAAAAGTCTTTTCTGTTCTCATCAAGACAGAGACAGATCTTCGCTTGGCATAAATCAATGTAGACCACAGATATGAAGCCTTCCATGTTAATTGTGCTATTTTGATCTTATCGGCAAAGAATCTTACCAGGAGCAAATAGAAGTGCAGACAACACTATTTTGATTAATGGAAATCCACTGATTGTACAGACTTGGGACGTAGCAGAGGCTATTACCTAGTACATCTCTGTAATGGAGCAGGGGGAAGAAACCCTCTTACAGCAGTCCTAAAAACTTGTAGCTCTTTCTTCACCGGTCATTACTATCTCTTCTCACAAACATTGAGACTATCCAGATGTGTTTTAAGTGGGGTTTCTCTCTTCAGAGAACAGGAAAATTTTCTATTCATCTATTGCTTTATAAATACCTAGTTTATTTGTGGATGAACCTTCCTGAATAGTACAAATAATTTGAAGAAAATCATGATGAATGATTAGGGATAAGTGAAAAGAATGCTTTTTATTTTTACATGTCCCAAGCTAGAATGCCTGCTTTACTATCCAGCTTTGTGTACAGCTATTTGTTGAATAGATGCCTTCCACAAATTTTTCCACTCTCCAACCACATATGTACATTACACTAAAAATGATCTTCACATGAAAGGTATTATTAAATTGTGTAATATTTTACTATTGAATATAAAGTTCACGTTAAGGAAAGTCATCATAGAATTGTAGAATAGTTGGGGTTGGAAGGAACCTTTAAAGGTCATCTAGTCCAAACCCTCCTCCAATGAGCCCTGACATCTTCAACTAGATCAGGTTGCTCAGAGCCCCAACTAACCTGACCTCAAATGTTTCCAGAAATGGGGCATATACAACTTCTGTGGGCAACCTGTTCCAGTGTTTTACCATCCTCATTGTAAAAAATTTCTTCCTTATACCTAGTCTAAATCTATCCTCTTTTAGTTTAAAATCATTGCCCCTAGTCCTATCACAACAGGCCCCGCTGAAAAGTTTGTCCCCATCTCTCCTGCAGGCCTCCTTTAAGTACTGAAAGGCAGCAATAAGGTCTCCCCAGAGCTTTCTCTTCTCCAGGTTGAACAACCACAACTCTGTCAGCCTATTTTCATGGGAGAGGTGCTCCAGCCCTCTGATCATTTCTGTGGCCCTCCTCTGGACCCACTCCAACAGGTCCATGTTTTTCCTGTGCTGAGGACTCCAGACCTGGATGCAGTACTCCAGGTGGAGTCTCACCAGAGCAGAGCAGAGGGACAGGATCACCTCCCTTGCCCTGCTGGCCGTGCTTCTTTTGATGCAGCCCAGGATACAGTTGGCTTTCTGGGCAATGAGCGCACATTGTCAGCTCATGTCCAGCTTTTCATCCACCAGTACCCACAAGTCCTTCTCTGCAGGAGTACTCTCAATCCCTTCACCCCCCAGCTTGTATTGATACTTTTTTGAACCTCATGAGGTTCACATGGGTTCTCAAGCCCATCCAGGTCCCTCTGGATGCCATCCCATCCCTCAAGTGTGTCAACCACACCACTCAGCTTGGTGTCATCTGCAAATTTGCTGAAGGTGCACTCAATCCCACTGTCTATGTCATTGATGAAGATAATGGTCCCAGTACTGTTCCATATAGCACAAAAAGGTTACTGCTGAGGATAAAGGAAAGGGTGGACTGCGTGAAGGGAAGCTTCGTGTGGAGCACAAGTGAGGGCTTAGGTACTCTGCGTGTGGCCTTGTCAGTGCTGAGTACAAGGGAACAATCGCTTCCCTAGCCCTGCTGGCCACATGATTTCTGATGCAAGCCAAGATGCTATTGGCCTTCTTGTCCACCTAGGCAAACTGGCAGCTAATATTCCGCTGTCTGTTGACCAACACTTCCAGGTCCTTTTCTGCCAGGCAGCTTTCCAGCTTGGCAGATACACAGAGATTGAACGAATATCTTTACTTCTTGAATATTAACTAAAAATATAGACTGCAACCAAACAAAGCAGTTGATGAGTATTTTCATCCTCTGTTGTATTTACATATGAATTCACAATTTCATTTATGATAGATATCTATCTTTTTTTCCCATAGCAGGCAATGGTACTGAAATAACAAGTAGAAGAGCTAAAAAGGTGGGCTGTGCTGTGTTCAAAGAAACATGGGAAATATGTTCTCAATGCTTTTTAAACAAAACAGGGCCGTGTCTTGATGCTCTATCACAATGACAGCAGCTTCCATGACAAAGCGAAAAGCAAACTGTGACAATGGGAGTATCATCAAGGAGATGTTCTCAGATTGTGGGATGAGGGCATAGTCAAACACCTTCAATTCTGTCAATGGGATCAAGAAAAGACTTAGACACTTATGAAGAACACCTAGCATATGAAGTAGCATCTTTAAAAACAGATTTTTTTCATACTGCAATGTTATATACTGATATAAAGGTCTCCTAGAAAACAGTAAAAGTGATTAGGATATTGATCTTACTCAGAAGAACTTAGATCTTTTCTCTCTGGAGAAGAGAAGGCTCAGTGAGGACCTCATCAATCACTGGAACAACCTCCCCAGCGATGTGGTAGAGTGCCCATCACTGGAGGTTTCCAAGATGCAATTGGACAGGGTTCTATGTAATCTCATCTAGGCTCCCTTTCCCATGAAAGTTTAGACCAGATGATTTTTCAAGGTCCCTTCCAACCTGTGGATGATTCTGTGTATTTCACATGCCATCAGATATCTATCTCCAAGTTTGCCCTGAGCAACACAAGCTTTCGTTTAGAAGCCTGAAGATGAAATCCCAACTAATGTACAGCTGACCTGCCCACAGCTACTTTATACATAAGTAGTAATTCTTCATCTAGAGGTTAAACTTCTACTTTTGTAATATTCATGTTAACTTAATTAGCAAAAAAAAAGAAGCTATAAAAGAAACATCCCCCTCATTAATTAATTATTCCATTAAAAATTACTGCAGAAGTTGAATAGAGTACAGAAATATGCTACAGGCAAATTTGTCATCTGTTCAGAAGATGCTTACTGAAGTCAGGGAAAGATACATTCTCCTTATTACAGAAAGAGGCTGTTAAAGAGGATAAAGTTGACATGGCATTCTTTACACTACTGGCATGAAGGTAACCAGCGTCACAACCCAGTGGGGATATCTCCTGCCACCCAAACAAAGTAGCCAAGGTAGATGAGCCCTGAATGCAATTAATGCCTTTTAGATTATATTTATTTGATACTTTGTGGATTTTTTATTTTCAAGATAGTCATATGCAATACTTGTTTGTCAAAGAAAATACATCTTTTTTAAGGTATTAGTGTTACAGTTCATAGATGCTGAGTTTCAGTGCATATTAAATCCTCAGCATAATTTTTAAGCAGTGATGTAAAAGATACAGAAGTCATGGAATATTTGTCTACCATTCCTACTGTTTACAGTTCTTTGACTACATGTTTAAGATAGCCCTTACACTGCAGTTGGAGGAAGAATAGCTTCTGTCTGCCCCCTCTCCAAGTTTTTCTCAGCTGTCTCGGTTAGTTGAGTATGGTAGCTTTCCAAGTCAAAGCAAATCCTGACAAATGAACTCAAATAAAAAGGCTAGCATTTGAGAACAACTCATTGATGTTAGAATTTCATAGAATCATAGACTGTCTCAAGTTGGAAGGGACCCATAAGGATCATCAAGTCCAACTCCCTGCTCCTTGCAGGACTACCTAAAATTGAACCATATGACTAAGAACATCATCCAGATGCTCCTTGAACTCTGACAGTGTTGGTGCTATGACCAGTTCCCTGGGGAGCCTGTTCCAATGACTGACCACCTTCTCAGTGAAGAACGTTTTCCTAATATGAACTTCCCCTGACACAGCTTTATTCCATTTCTTCGTGTCCTATCACTGGTAATCAGAGAGAGGAGATCAGCACCTCCCCCTCTGCTGCCCCTCTTGAGGAAGTTGCAGAGTGCGATGAGGTCACCCCTCAGCCTTCTCCTCTCCAGGGCACACTCTTGACTTGTATTCAACTTGCCATCAACCCAACCCCCCAGATCTCTTTCTGCGGGGCTACTTTCCAATCTCTCATCCCCCAATTTGTATTTGTCTATATGCATTGTATAATATGGACTTGTCTAGCTGTGCTGGACATTTTATCTAGAAGGATGCTGTGAGAGACAGTATGAAAACCTTTATTAAAATTCAAAACCACCACATCTAGGCCTCACTTGGTCAACTGGATGTATGACCTTATCATAAAAAGAAATTAAGTCACTTAAGCAAGGCTTTTCCCTCATGAATCCATGCTGGCTACAACCAATGGCTGCTTTGTCTCTCAAGTGTTTTTTAATAACTCCCAGAATAACCTGCTCCATAATGTTACCAGGCACTGAAGTGAGACTGATAAGCCTGTAATGACCATCGTCTTCCTTCTTACCCCTCTTGAAAATTGGGACAACAGTTGCCAGCTTCCAGTCAACTGTGACGTCTCCAGACTCCCAAGACAGTTGAAAAATAATGGAAAGAGGTCACACAATGAGATTGGCCAGCTCTTTAAGTACCCTGGGATGAATCCCATCAGGCCCTATAGATTTATGCACATCCAGCTGGAGCAGCAAGTCTCAAAACAAGTTCTGGGTTGACAGTGATTTTATCATCTCTCCAGTCCCGGTCTTCCAACACTGGGCTCTGGAGGTCTCAGGGCCCATCATGGGTGTTGAAGACAGAGGCAAAGAAGGCATTAAACTTCTCCACTTGGTCTACGTCGCTATCTTTGGTGACCAACCTAGTCCAGCAACAGACAGTTGTTATCTCTGATTCTGCTTTTGCTATAGGATACTTCTTTGGAAGTCTTGTTGGGTAAGGACTGTCCATCTTTTTCACACAAAACCCATGGAAGACATTTGAGAAGCCCGACACCTTTCTCACACTGAATGCTGCATGAGATCTCAGCTTTCAGGAGAACATAATTTATGGAAAAAAAAAGCTAGAGTCCTAGCTCCATTGAGGTCAATGGCAAAACTACAATTGATTTTCAAGGGACAGATTTTCAACCTTGGAGTTTAAAAAGGCCATAAAAGAAAGAATTCTAGAGATGGATTAAGACAAGAAAGAATTAAGGCATGTTATTCACAAAAAAAAAAAAAAAAATATTTCACAAAAGCAGAGTAAAGCCAAGGAAAAATCCTAGCAATATTCTCAGCCATAAGCAGATTTATAGATAAAGGAGGGAAAGGAAAGTTCATGGCTGGGCTGGTGGTGAGATTGCCAAGACCTCTCTTTGGAAGAGAGCTAGGAGTTACAGATGCTTGTTAAAAATGAACACCGCTACTACTAAGTATGTTTCAGAAGCACAATGTGTAATTGATTTTGAGGAAAAAAGCTTATTCCACTCATACTCTAGTGCTGAGATAAGGCATACATCATCTGACTCCATTTATTTTTCTCATTTCAATATTTTCCAGCAGTTTCCAGAATGTTTTGACGCTGCCATCTCAAGTGATTTAGTACAAAGAATTAGTTTTCTTTCTGGTCTATCATCTGCAAATAATTATTTTAGAATATGTATTCTTCTCCAATCAGAAATATTTCCAAATATTCAGATAGACCTCTTATTGATGTACAGGTCAACTGGATAAAATGAGAAACGTTTATTACATTTAAAAAAAGAAATAAATTTGAGATTGTTTGATTTGGAACAGTGTCTACAGAAAAACTGCTTAAAAGCTTTCCCAACAGAATAATTTTCTTTTAGAAAATGCTGATTCAATCAAATTGACATGTTCTACAAGAAATACTTCATATTGAAACGGTAAAATTATTTCACTTCATTTTTTTGCCTCTTTGACACAGTTTGTTCGTTTGGTCTGTTACAGTATATTACATTATAATGTCAGCAAAACTTTGAACTCAAAATTCAGTTTTACTTTGCTGATAATTCCTTACAGGAAACATCTAATGCCTAGAAAAGAGACACAGGAATCAACCACCTGTCTTGGCTTAGCTCCTTCTCAGAGTGCCATGTACTTTTATTACGCTACTCCTTACTGTCAAAATGATTAAGAGCAACCTTGGGTTGTTCAGAGCTACACCAGGGACAACATGGCATATCCTCATCTCCTGGCAGTCCACAACACTTTCATGGCCATTGCAGTCCCTGAAATGAGTGCAAAAGTAAACAAAACCCCACAAAAATGTCGGAAGGCTGGAAAACATCTTGATACTTAGTAAAAAAAACAGACACAAACCACTGAGCTGAACACTTTTCAGGAACTCCAGACAGAGACCAGACCACACATTATTTGAACTTGCAGATTGTCTAGGTTTGATCTAGACAGTGCAACACTTGATAAAAACAGGGTGAGGAGGAGCTGAAAGTGCTACTTCTTAAGGTGAAGGTACTTTAATCATGTTCCCCCAAGTTGGCTTTCATCCTGAAAAGGTCCCAGCCACTGTTGTCAAGGCCATAATTTAGTTCAAACCTTGGAAAGCTGTGTAACTTTCTGCATCACTTTCCAGTTTCTTCAAAAGAGAATTCAACATCCAGCTTGGAGTCCAGATATAACTTGTCACTAGGTTTCCCTCTAAGCAATCTAAGGATGAGCAAAGCATGAACAGTTCATTCACTGTAAAACAATAATGAAGTGGTGAGTGATTCACACTTTAGCTGTGGTGTCACACAGAAGAGCAGTGGAAGGTCTACGAGCTGTCACAACATCCTGATCAGAACCCAGATCAGGTATGGCAAGTCAGGTCAAGCAGGGTTGGAAGGAAAGAAACTATCAATCTTTTGGATGTAACCTAATGTGTTTTTTATGGTATTAGGTCCTCAGGTACTTACAGTGGTAAGTACTCTATAAATCCCTAAAATTAACAAATGTGTATCAAATCATTATATTTGGAGAAGGAAAGGAAGAATTCAGATTTTTATCTTTGAGGAATATTATACGCTATATATTTGGGTGCATATGGCCCCAAAAAATTAAACTTCAGGCCACAAGGTACAGTTAACACAGTTAACTGAAACTCTGGCAAATAGTTACAATGTTGAACAATTGACTTTATTTAATTTTCTGAAGCCCATGTAAAACAGTATACTGCAGCTCTGTGGTAAATCTTCTTCAGGAACCTAGAATTTTTCCCCATTCATCACTAAAATTAGAGTAGAAATGATTAACAGCATGTTCTTCTTGTCTTCATACCAGCATGCTCTATCAAAAGGAACTGCATGTCAAAGTGAACAAAGCAAGTTCACTTTGAGAAGTCTGTGCAGGTTTTACAGACCACAGTTATAAAAGTATTCAATGAACCTGATGGACAAAACTTGAGTTCCAAAAATGCGACAGAGCATGAATTCACTGAATGATGCCTTGCTTTCACTTCAGTTCCTTCCCATCAAAGATCTGTCATACAAAGGCTCCATCAGCACCAGCATTAGGTAGATACTAAACTTTCAAATGACAGCTACAATCCAACTAAATTCCCTATAAGGTGCACAAATATGCTATTTAATGACCAAAGCACAGAGCTGGCTTTCAGTCCTTATTTGACAGAAAGTCCCTTGGCTTTAGTAGCTTTTTCAAGTGCTGTAGTCTTGACCACTGAAAAGGTAACTACTTCAGGAAGAAGGGAGAGGTCTGTTTTTCTTGATTCTTGTAGCCACCTATTTAAGTATGAACTGTGATTTTTATCTTTTTTTTTAAAAAAAAAGGTTGCAATCTCTTTGAGGTTTTTGTGGAAAATAATGTATTCATTTATTATCCTAACATTATGCAAATATGACTTGTAGTGCAGAATGATATACTGCAGCCATTGAGCCAGGTATTCAAACAAAAGAATGTGAAAACACCACCCTAAAATGTCAATTGCCTTCTAAACAAATGTGTTCCACTTCCAGGACTTTGGAAATTTAAACCATCTTTTGTTAAAAGCATCAAATCTAGATTTCAGAGTGAATTCTAAACCACAGCAATTGCTTTTAGAAGCCTTACTTAAGGAACATATGAGATTTGTAACTCTTCCAAGTTATGGTCTCCAATATTCATACTTTGACATCAAAAAGATTTTTTGCAAAAGAACTCTTGAAAATCCTATAATTTTCAATCTTTTAGACATTTCTACACTCACAAAGCCAAGTACTGGATTATGTTTTAAAACATCAGAATTATTATTAGCAGAATGCATTTTCAGAACATTTTGCAGTATTTATATACATACAACACTAATTTTTTAACTCAAGAAGGAGGACACTTTCTTGAAAAAACAATTTTTTCTTGATGTCTGTGAAGTCCCCAGTAGGACAATTGACCCACTTCAGATAAAAATGAAAATCTCTGAAACGGCAAGTTGATGAAGAACTGACACCACTTGGTACTGATTATGAAATGACTGGTATATACTGTGTCAGGATGAAAAGGTGGGTTTTTTTCCAAAACGTTTCCTTAAATTGGAAAAAAAAAGGAGGAAACAGAAATGTGCTACTTCATGAATTTATCTGAACTCAATTTAAAACCGCTTCAGTGTTCATTTTCATATATGGGACAAGACTTCCAGCCTCAACCATTCAAAAATAATAGTGTAGAGACTTCCTTATAGAATAACACATTTCAACTCATCTTCTAGTCCCTGACACTTGAAGGAGTTCCTACAGCATGTTTTAAGTCTTTCTCCATCACGAAGTGGGCTGAAGTTTTACTTCCCTGTTCAGCTGAAAGCAGTCTTTTCAGTACTGCAAGTGTTCATGCTCGCAAGTTTTCCATCAAAGTAACTTGCTTCTCTGATATGTAAGAGTTGGGCCCTGTTTCTCCAAGAACGCAACATGCACATAGTTAGTGTATACACTGCTTTTTCATTCTCAGTGATGTTCCTCTTTACAACTTAATGAAAAAATTCATTCTTTTATGTTTCAGACCTTAGGCTTTTGTGAAGTTAGTGCTCTCTGTCAAGGACACAGAGAATACTTTTAGTAGAACTGGCCAGAAGGTGAAAAAACAAAAACATTCCTGCTAATTTTGTTCACATTGCTAGTCCACACTCCCAAAATAAACCTTAGCATGTTGTGAAAGAGATGTTTTCCTTTTGCAGCATGATGCACTAGAGAACAATTGATCAACTTAACTTGCATTTCCCAGATTTCTGGGGGTACAAGTGATATTTATCTTTTCAGAAGGAATTCTTAGGCAACTGTCAAAAAAATAAATTTTGGAAAAGGATCTGAGAGTTTACTGCACAATTACTCGTAACACCAACATTGACTTGATTGAAATCTCCTAAACGAAAGTATCTAATCCAAAGAAATTTACACTCTGAAAGATTATCAGTGACTCTATGAGGTAGAATTACTGTTGATATATTTCTTTTTTAGTTAAAATCGTTCAGATATTAGGATGACAACGCAGCTATATCAACTAGGAAAAGAACATTTGCAAGCTATTGTGCATATACAACTTTTCTGAAAAAGGAGAGCAGGAAATACATGGGAGGTATAATTAGGTATTTCTTTGTTTAAGAATACTCTCTAGAGTTGTGGATGTTTTATGGCAAGAAACCATGGAAAGACAAAGTTATAAGAATTAAAAAAATTCTGTGAGTTCACTGCCAGAAAAAAGCCATAACAGCTGTAGGAAATAAGACCTTCCCACAGCTATCATAGATATCCTGTTTCTTTTTCCTCCCGTATCAAATCTTCTGGTCAGTTAATCAAATTCATCTTAGGTTGTGCAAACTTTTTTTTATTTACCTCCTTCATGTCTGCTAGTTTGCTTTATGATCAGATGCACTTTGCTTTTGAACTGTAATTTTCACCTTAAGAGTTCCCATGTCTTTATCAAACGATTTTGCTTTGAGCTTTAGCTTTGCTTACCAGAGACCCAATTTATTTATACCATTCCATATGATGATTTAATACCAACACAGACATTTGATTCTGTATGGATGTGAAATGGTTCTTCTTCATTATTTTTGTGTTTCTTAGGAGGCTTGGTTCAGCTCAGTTCATCTCTATGATTTCTAACAGTTCTTTTAAACAGATTTTAAACCCTTCTGTGAGTTCTGCAGTCTCCCTTCTGTGGCAAGTACCTTCTGCCAAGCAAGATCTTTGTTCAGAGGTTGGTGCCACACCATTAGACCTGCTCATTGCAGGGGGGTTGGCTAGATGACCTTTAAAGCTCCCTTCCAACCCAAACTATTCTATGATTCTATGATTCTGTGATCACATACCTTTGTCCAGAATGACACTGGTAGATGCAGGGCAAAACAGTGAGCCATTGGTTTTGTTCAGGGGCACACTTAAGACTATGGAAATCCAAAATTAGGATTCCAAGACCTTGTTCCCGCTATAGTCATTGCTGCAAACAGTGTTCATTTACCCATGTTCAAGTTCTCTTTAAATGAACATATCTGAGTGCTGCAATTAATTTACCCATGAAACACTTAATTCTTTCTTGGCGTTTTTCTGGTTGGTACCTGAAAATTGGTCTGCTCACAGTACTCTCACTAGTTGGTCTAAAGCTTGCTCAGAGTCTTCGGCATCTTTGATGAACTTTGTAGATACACAATATGATCTAGCCAACGCCCAAATAACAGTATAAGGTATCATACTTTTATATACTTTTTATTACTTGCATGTTTTCTAACTATTCATCCTACATCTTCTCAGCATGCAAATTACACCAGCTTAGATCCCCTTCCATGTAGACTTGCTGAGTTGAATTCAGAAACAGATATGTATGTACTCCAGTGAGACAATAAAAGGTCTTGAGTTTCTAACAGTCCATTAGAGTTTACGCATGTGGGATAAGTTTAAATTAGATTATTATATTCCTATTATACTCCAATATATTAAACTCTGTAGTTTGTATCATCATTTATATTCATTTTCATTCTTGAAGCAAAGCCTTCTGTCAGCTCTTGTGGCACTCCTTCACAGTAACGCTTTGGTATAGTTCATCTCTTCCCAGTCTTCCATCCCTTTATGCTATCAATATACTTCTTATGTTAAAGCTTATATATGAGGTCCCATATTTCACACAATCTCATTGTAATAAATATAACTTTTTCTTATGGCTTTAAATCAGAAGGGAAGTTGTTGCTTCCCTTTTTTTTTTTTTTTAAATGAAGTTTTGGCTCTGTTACAGTGGAAGTTCCCATAGACAAAATTATTCCAACTACGAACAACTTAAAAGTATATTCTGCTTAAATGTGCTCAATTTCTCCAGTGAGACAGAACCCAGCATGTTAGATGACATATAATCTTTGCAAATGGAAAGTAAGAAGCTAATTAAGAAGTAAAACTCTGACGGTTTTCTTTTCTGGCATTTAAAAATGGAATATTAATCAAGTATTAACCATGTCATGGAGGAGCCAGAGTAAATATTTCTTGCTGAAAAAAGAAATACACTTTTATTTTAGTGATATCAAATTTGTAGGATCTCATTATTCCTGCAACAAACTACTTTATCCCTTATGGATATCAGAATCTGATTTAAATAGGGGCTGTTATGAGACGTTTTATTCTAGTGCCTATCCTGGCTCCTGTGTCTAGTGCAGGAAAGATGTCATCCTCTATACATCTCTCACTGTTAACATTTTTAAAGACATCAATGCTTCCTTGCATTTTATCTGTCTCTTCTGGGAGACAACTGTAAAGATATATGTTTTCTTGCAGTTACTGTGACTGCTTGCAATGCTGTTCCATCACTGTATTTAAGGGACAACATCTCTTGGTGGTTGACACCAGCTACATGTCTGTCTTCCTGTAGGACTTACTTGCAGTATCAACATAGGCTGTGTCAACATGTGTCTTTTGTGATTTTTTGTCTCTCTACACAGTAGCATCAGTAGTATCTCATTAATTGTCATCTATCTTTGCCAATTGCTTTGAACCTGTGCTAGAAAGCTGCAGGATTTTGATAATCACATTGCTTGCCATTCATTCTAAGACTTCACAGCAGTTTGATTTCATAAGGTAGAAGAAGCACTCTGGGAACAACCCTTGCAATTCTCCAGCATGCCTATACTATAGTACTACGATACTGTAGTTGGCCACCAGAAGCCTGGTTTAGAAGCTCTAAATTACTAGTTGTCTATGCATAAGGGAAAAGAACTGTGACACTCGAGGAAAGGATGTATAACCAGGTCCAGCAATCTGACAACCGGATTTTCAGGATGAACAAATTCTGGGTCTTCATTCAAGTTAAGAGCGTTATATAAAACAGAAATAAGTTTGTGGGTTCTTCCATTTGAGGCTACTGCAGGGGTTTATTGGCAAATGACAACTTTGTCCATGGGACTTTGTGCTTATTTTTGATAAAAAAGGGAAAGTCAGGAAGGACTCTGATATATAAACTAAAACAAATGATAAGAAAATCAAAGATAGCTTTATCATCTTTAGAGAAAACAGGAGCTCAGAAACATTAATTTCATTGCCAAGTTATTTACAACATAAATCCTGTAGTGAGACTGTTCCTTTTTCCCCTTTTCATTTTAAATCTCTTATTTTCAAAGTATTTAAAAAACGCCCTGATAATGTAACATATAGAAAGACGGAAGATGAGAAAAAGCATACACATCGTGCTGACTATACACTATGCAGATATGTCCTGCCTTCAGGGACTTAGCATCCACTTTTCTGAGTGGACACGCCCAGCCACAGAAGAAAGCAAAGATCACTATGCACTCCTTCTATTAGCAATACATAGCTAGCAAGGTGGTCTTCCACACAATTTTCTGCCCATTTTAGGAGAAATCCATATTCAGGTAATCCTCCTTATTATGGAAGATAAAATTTATAATCAAATAAAGCATTTATTTCAATATTTCAGTTAGTATGTTCACAGGGAAACCCAGCTCTATTAGTATGTAGGTCTGATTCAGGCGGCCAGTGCCTCTGGAATCTCCTCGTAGAAGAAAGAACAGATCTGTGCTAGATAAAATAAATTTTCCAACACAGCCTCCTCCATGAAAGCGCACAAAAGTTACTTCCTTTCAGTGAGACTAAACTCACTGATTTAAAGCTGAGCATGAGACTACACCTGGATTTTCACAAGGGTGGAACCTACATCCCAAATAAGATTAGGAAGTAGTAGTTGAGTTTAGGATTTTGCTATACTAAGAATTTTTGGACCAGGCTTTTGAAAACTTCTCCTCCTACAACATGTTCTCTTGCTCCCTCCAATGTGTGAGCCTCTTAACCATTCAGAAAATGTTAAGTGCAATGAGCTTTCTGTAACTGTCTGTGTCTTTTTCTGCTTAGTTTTAAGCTGTGAATGATTCACATCCTCCTCTATTTGAACTTTTAACCTTCTAGAAAAATGACTTTTGTTCAAGGGATTAAACACAAGTCTAAGAATTTTAGTGACATATTCATTACTGTGTCAAAAACTTCAGTTGAAGATTAAAGACATTTGATGTGCTCAACACTCCAGATTTCAAATATCCAATGTACTGTTTTGATTAATTCATTTTTCCCAGAGAATTGACTAAGAAAAAATGTTTCTGAGTGTAAAGTCTTATCAGCACCTCTAGAGTTTTTTTAGGGCAAGCATTTCAGTCTCTTATTTTCTGCTATTTTTGTATGTGCTCACTGAACTCATGTGAAAAGCATCACTGAAACCATTCAGAAATCTAAATACATGCATACTTGTTAGTGGGATCAAAAAGTCTTAATCACCAGGTATCTCTGAGACGTTTTAATTTTCTTCTGCATTGTGCTGCTGTCTTGCTTTTATTATGTTTTCTGTCTATCACATCAGTGTGTCATATCTTCTGCTTATTGCAAGAGCATCACTTCATCTTAATTTAATTTGTCATTTGAAATCATCTTACAGTAATCAATGCCTGTTTTGAAAATCTTTCTCTTTACTGGGACATATTTTCACTACTTGATATATCATTCTTTTATCTTTTACACCTGTCATATTTATCACTGTATTGTTTCCCCTGTTATCTGCAACATGTCATGTTTTATGCCTGTTCAGATGACAGTTTTGAATTTTATAATAGGTCTATCTTCCTACCGAATGTAGTTGAGCAGTCACAGCAAATTGGCAGCAAAACTTTGTGGTTTACTGCAAAGCTTTAGGTCGCTGTCAGTCCAATGATGTTAAGGTCTGTATTGAAAACAGTAAAAAAGCACAAGACAAAGACGCAAAGTGCAATTCTTTTTTTTTTTTTTGTATTTTGAAGTTTCCTTTGTAGTGGTTTTAAATGTTAATGAAACTTCAAATCCAGGCTGGTCTTCACTGGTAGAACAGCCCCAACTAGCATTTTTTCAAAAATGATTAAGGCTTTTTCTTTCCTCTTTTTTTTTTTTTTTTAGTAGCTGTAGCTTTTATTTTCTGTAACACATCTAGAAAAATGCTTCTTCTTTTACCTGGAAATTTGAATGAAAGTTTTTGTCTCTTCTCCCACTGATTTGCAAGTTGTGAGGAAGTCTATGCTTAGTGAAGGACAACTCCCTTGAAAGCCTCTGCATCTCAATTTCAAGAATCCAAAAGGTACAGGGAACATTTTTAATAGCTGCTGAGAGACAGAGACACTCAGGCTGCTGCACAGTACAGGGACTGCAGTAGTGAAATCAGCTAAAATAGTTCCCTTCTCGCTCCAAGCTGCTCTTGTTCCCTGCTGCAGCATGTCATCTCCTCCAGACTGCTGACACTACCATTTTACAAAACCATATTGTGAACCAGATCAGTGAATTGATCCAAGTTAAATATGATCCTTTTCTTTGCAGAGGCCCAGGCAAGGTATGGGGTAAAAGGTGGAGAAATTGAAGGGGAATGGGGGAAAAACTGAGGGAAACAAAGCTTCTCTAAGCTGGTCTTGTTGCTCAAAGTCCCAAATTTGTGGAATGGCTGCCTTAGTCTCTCCAAAAATCTTCTATGTGATTATGCCACATATAGAAAAGAAATTACATATCAAGCTTTTCCACAATCTTACTTTTATGATTTGTTTTTAAATCAAATTCTTCAATGCACCCACAGCCCTTTGTGTACAATGATCAGGAATCTCTGTGAGACTCATTGACTATCTGGTAGTTGTTGAAGCTTTTTGCAAATTGTTTGGGCCCAAAACCAGTCACATAAGTATATGTTTAAAGCCCTACAGGAGTGCTAATGAACAGAAGTTTTCAAAATATACTGCAATATAACTGCATGTGTCAGAATACAACTAAGCCTTAAACCCAGACTTGTCAACCCAGATTTTCTCTGTGATAATCTTCCAGATACTTTGAGAGGACATCCAGTTACTAATACCAACTTTAATCTAATGGTCTTTTTTTGCACAAGGATTATTTCTGTCTTCCTTCTTTCATGTCTACAGGGTAACTCAGGTCCAGTGCACACAGCAAGTTCAAGACAGCATATCCCAATGGGACTGAGATAAATGCAAAGTGGGACTTCTGAGGTGCTTAGCCTTTGAAATAGTGTTTAAAGTATGTAGAAGGTGATTATTTTAAATACAGTTAACATGCTAGGGACCTTAAATCTACTTCAAGACTTAGTCTGCAGGTGAGTGAAAGTGCTATTTCAAGCTGTCTAGGTTTACATATGTAATACAAGGGAAACATAATGTGAAGAGTGTAATATAGAGCAGTCCTAAATATGATTTATTTCATTCTCAGTAAAGGTCCTCTTAAAAGCTCCTGGAAGTGCCTAAAAAGGACAGCACAAAAAATTGCTATGAGGCCTGACTAGTGACTGTTTGGGGAATCTGTTATGAGACAGACCTGAATCACCCAGCAATCTTCTTCAGTGTTGCGTAATGCTTGTGCCCTGGTAGGCAATCTGGGGACACAAAGTTACAAAACATAACACAGAATTGAAGAGGAATAATTTCAGAGCTAGAGACACCAAAGGGAATGTCACCAGCCTGTGCTAGAGACAGTTATAGGAAGAAAAGAGTTTATAGTCTTTAAGGCATGACCTGATACTCAGAAGGATGCCATCAGCCTCCACTCGACACAAAGCAGGAACAGGTATATTCATTGATATCCATTAGCTATTAGTCCAACAGCAAGCACTAGCTCTAATCTGAATTTAAGCTCCAAGACAAACATGTGCCTTTACTCAAAGAAAATGTTTCACAGCACCTGTAAAGCTGATCACAACTTCAGTGACTTTTTTTTGTACAGGAATGGGCTTAAGTATTATGTTTTCAGTTCTGAACACCTGTCTGTGCAGTTGTGGCTTTACAAATAATCTGTATATCGTCAGCCACCTCCATTCCTGTGTTAAGTGACAAATAGCTATCTAAAAATCAGAGCACAGGAAAATCTTTGGATTGGAAATGGTTACAAGAAATGTGCCCCAGTAAGAGTGGCTAAAAGACAAATCGAAGTTATGTTAATTTGAGTAAATCAGGCACAACGAAAAAGATAATAACAAGCAAGTAAAATGAATCCATCCAGCTCTCAGTTCCTGACTATCCTACTGCCACACTGAATCCTCAACCCACAGACAGGCATCCCAGCAGACTCTGAGATGGGAATCCAGGAGAGTCAGTTGACTGCACCAAAAGGAGACTACTACATTAGAGGTAGTATATTGCAGGAATACTAACCAGCAAGATGCTTACTAAACAGTTACTAAATGAATAAATATTTCAAAAAATATTTCTTGTATATGAGCAAGAAACTAAAATACAAAAATATTTGATAACATTTGCACACAGAAAAATACATGAGTTCTTCTCTTTCTGTCTTCCACACCTACCTGGCCCAAACCATGCTCATTTCAGGCTATCCTGAGCACAGAAGCTGGATTATTCATCTCTTGTTTCTCTATTTTTGAATTCAAACTACATTGCAAAACTCTGACAGTCTTGGAATCAGGTTAGAATCTACTTACGCTCAGGATATGGTGCAGTTGATAGAGGGAAGAGATGCCATCCAGGGGTCCTCACGGATTCAGGAGTGGGCCCATGCAAAGCTCATGAGGTTCAAGAAGGCCAAGTACAAGGTCCTGCACCTGCGTAGGGACAATCCCCAATATCAGTACAGACTGGGAGAAGAATGCATTGCAAGCAGCCCTGCAGAGAAGGGGATACTCATGGACAGAATTTGGGCCTGAGCCAGCAGCGTGCACTTGGAAAGGATGCAAAGAAAGATACATCAGAAGAAAAGACTGGTCTTTGGACATAAATATATATGTAGAGAAATCCAGTTGTACTTCTTCTCTTCCTTTGACAGAAGTAAAGCACCTGGTGATATTTTTTCCCCCCTTCCACAGATTTTGCTATCAAACACTTGTTACCTGTTACTACCAAAGGTAAACCTGAGGCCAGCTTTTGGGGCTGTGAAGCTTTCAGGTGATACTTTTTGGTAGGCACATTGAATAGAAAAGAAAAGAAAGATCTAACAGTCTGGAGAATAAAGATGATTAATTACAAAAACTCATAATCAAAGAAAGTTTATCCTTGTGTGTGTCTTTGATACTTAAATTGACTGGATTTAAAATGAAGTAAAGAGGTGGACTTAACAGAAGTTGTTTCATGTTTGCAACAGGTAGTTGTTTTTCCTATGAATGCAAGGTGTACTCTTGACAATATATGCTATTTAGGTTGGCAGTGAGACATTAAGAAGTCAGCATTTGTTTCTAATAAGAGGTACAGAGAGGGGGAAAGAGCAGATATAATAAACAAAGATTGAACAGTTTCTGGAACATGATGGCCAGCCCAACTAGTGCAGTGTTATTAAGATGTAGAGGTTGGTTAGGTGCAACAGTGTAGAGTTGAGATTGGGTGCAACAATGAAAAAGGATTGCAATGCATTTGGGCAAGGGTGAAAGAAATGAAGAGAAGAGTGTCAAAATGGAAAAGAAACATCTGTCCCTCACAGTGCAACACAAAACCAGCAACTCCAAGAAAAGGCAGTTATCATTTTTTTAATGATTGCAAAATAAATACAAACCACATGTTTTTCCAAATGCACATTAACTGTCACAAATTGTATTGGGACATTTTAGAGAGGTGCAATGAATAATCAATGACTTCCTTATACAAGAGTAGGTGCTCCAGGGAGGACAACCACCTAAAACAAAGGTCATTACTTATTTACCAAGATGCAAGTGATCCATGACATCACTTAATTTTACTTAATTTGGAGGAAGGAATCAACTTCCTCCAACTTCAGTGGGAATAGCTTCAGTCTTCCCATAGTGTATGTATACTTTGGTGATTTATTCATTTTCCTACCCATATGTACACGAAAAACACACTTTGGCAACCTTTTATTTCTGCTGTGCTTCCAAATTGCTTCAAATGTATTTTTAAACTTTAAAAAGTAAAGTAAACACAAAAGTCTTGGACTACATTATGAAATCACACACAGGGGAAAACAGACAAACAAATCTATGGAAAGCACAAGTTAGACTCACATGAAGAACAGTCCACTGTTGTGATACTTTCACATCTATTTTTCTGCAGTGTGGGTTGGGTTTTTTAAGCTGAAATGTTAATAAATATGAAAGCTGTGCACTCATTTCGTCCTCTTTTTTCCTTTGAGTTATATACTATCCACCACAGATCCTTCATATTGATCACTAGAATGATCTGATTTTGCACCCAAGCTGTCCACCCTCCCCATGCCATGTAGGGAATAATAACTTGATGTAGCAGAGAAGCTGCCTGAAGACTTGCAGAAAGATTAACTGTGCCTTGTAACCTGTTTTTAATCAGATAATCTTTGTATTCAGGAGCAGTAGTTGTAGAGCTACCTCAATGCTTGTTCATTTGTAAGTAGCACAGCAATATGGCAGCAGAATCTCTGGTACATTGCTACTCTTCATTTGTTCATGCATTGGCTTTAGACCAAAATTTTGCTGATAAAAAAGCAGAGCAGCCCCCTTTTCCAGCTGATTAGATCCACTTGTTCCATGGATTTCCTCTAGTTTATTACTTTTTGTTCTTTTCCATCTCCCTCACCCCACACCTTCTTTTCTATTTTCAACCAATTACTGTTTCATCTGTATTCTGCTTCTAATTCACATATCATGCAATTCCAACACTATCCAGCACACGTAATTTTTCTGCCAGAGGCAACCTGCAAAATATGATAGCTACATTCAACATATCTTGCTCTGAAGCATGATACACCACTACTGCATTAAAGATGACACTCTAAGCCTATTCAGAACACTTGAATGACTCACACAGAGTCTGATATGTTCTAGACTATATTCAGTAAATGATCTCCCCAACCAGATTGCTTCTATAATGTAAAATCAGAAAGCCTAGTTTCCTCATCTTTGATTTCCTGAAAGCCTTAGAATCTGAACTTTGATGGTCTTCCAGTGCATATACATTTCCAAAAGAACAACTTACTATAGGTTCCAGCTGCTTGTACCAGTATTTTTATTCATCTCTTCACATTTCATTTCCCCACTGGATTTTTTCTCTTGAGGTATGCTATGGTCTCATATTTTAATCCCTTCCTCTGCCTTCTCTCTCTCTTCTTTTGTCTTTTAATGTCATCTTTTTGGAAAATTAAATTATAAAATCAGAACTAATTTTTGAAGGATTACTTAAGAAAACTAAATGTTTTTAGTCTAGATGAAAGCCATATGCACAGGTCAACTCATTTCTTTAAGGCCTGTCTCTAATGCTGTTGCTATGTACAAGTAGTATCATGTATCGCTCCCTACATGTGCCTTCTCACCAGGTTTTGAGACTGGAACTTGACAACTTGAGCCATCAGGATTGTAAACCAAAAATCATAGAATTTCCCACTGATACCTCTGCAATAGAAACATTACTGACAAGACAGGGAGTTAAAGAGAACAACTTAAAGCTGCTATGCTTCTATGAACGTTCCTGAGCTACACCTCAAAGTGCAATACTTGCCTCCCCCCATTTAAACATTTCTTCATTTTGGCAATGAGAAGTCTTAAATGGATCTGAGTGTAGAGGTTTTGCAGAATCTTTACAGTCAGTCATACTAGGATTACACACATTTCTTGTCCAGTGCAAAGGGCAACCTGTGTTTCTGCCCCAATGCTAAAAGAATAACCAACAGGGGCAGCAGCAAACTCAAAAAAAGTCAACGTACACTGCACTTCTACTTGTTGTTTTCCCAAATAAGTGTGCAAGAAATAGGGCATTTTCTTTCAGTCAGGCTGCATTGCTTCCAGAAGCACTGCTCCCACTAAATTATACCTTTCCTAGGCAGTAACATTTAAACCAATGTAGAGAAGATAATGTAGCTATAAACATACACATAGACACAAACACCACTCCAATCACCTCACCTCAGCACACTTATTGGATGCTTTTTTCAAGGACCAAGGATCAGTGGAGAAAAGCAACTGCAGAGGTAGTGTTTCAATAAATATCCAGAAAAAAAAAGAAAAAAAAAAGAAGAGGAAATACATGCAGAGAAAAATGCATGACTTGATGTATTCTCTCCCCTTCACTCACCCTTTCTGTGTTTCTGTTCTTGACCTATCCTAAGCTTCTCAGGGTGAAGGCTTTATCTGAGGTTTGCCTGGGGTTTGGAACACAGCTTCTGAGAGATGAATCTCTAGGTGAAGATGCATGAACCAGATGCTGGAGATCTGATTACAAAATCATAAAGATTTTGTGTATTTTCTGCATCTATGAAACCATGAAATATTAAACAATAACAAAAGGAATAAGGATGATAATGGAGAACATCCCTGACATCATTGCATTAATGAGTAAGGCTTGTTTCCCCTCTCAGAACAAGCCAGTGATTTAGATTCCAAATTTTCAGAGTAATTCAAATCTATTCCAGAAGAAAAGTATTTTATACCAAAACTCTATGGTGTAGCTGTTCACTTCCATCAACAGCTTGGCTTTGGACCTCACCAGGACAATCCTGAAGAGCAAAACTTACTTCAAAGTCGTAACTGGATAATCATATATAGTTTCAGTTGTAGCAAATTAGTTCTTACACGTCTGCAGTCATAGTAAGTTCTCTTGATAAAAATCATAGAATCATAGAAACACAGAATTGTTTGGTTTGGAAGGGACCTTCAAAGATCATCTAGTCCAACCCCCCTGCCATGGGCAGGGACATCTTTTACTAGATCAGGTAGCTCAAAGCCCCCTCCAACATGACTTTGAACAACTTCTCTGGGCAACCTGCTCCAGTGTCTCACCACCCTTATTGTAAAAAATGTCTTCCTTATATCCAATCTAAACCTCCCATCTTTCGGTTTAAAACCTTTGCCACTTTCTAGCTAGTAGAAAATTCCAAATTTATAAATGACTTATCCTATCATAACCAAAAATATCTGGAAGTAAACATTGCAGCAGAGGTGCAGAGTCCTTATGTCATTCACCCATCTGGGTGACTATGCTTCCAATCCACAGTCTAGATTCTATTAATAAAGAAGTGATCATGGTCCTCCCTCTGTCCTATCGTAAGTCTGAGGATCATATTAGCAGATCAAGGGGAAGGCTATGTGTTTTTTTACACCACGTTTCTGATCCTCCTTTGAGATGTTACTGTTACAGGTTGGCTGGGCTACTGGGAGTCCCATTACTGGTTTCTGAAATTCTCTATTTCTAGCTGCAAAATGTCTCTGCTTCTCTTCTGAAGCTGGCATCTACCAATCATTTGGTTTCTACAAGTCACCTTTTTTATATGGTGCATGCAGAGGGTTTTCCTCAAATTTAAGAGAGACGCCATTGAGGATCAAAATAATCAATACGGCAGTGCAATGCCTGCATCTACCTCGCAGGTACTTTCTTACTCTGAGAAGGTATTTCTTGGAGTAGGAAGAAGCAATAATCACAAAGGTGATCAGTACCTATTGTGACTGTTTTGCCTGCCTTCTATGATTAAACTCATGATCAGATTTCTGCTCAGAATCGCAATTGCTAAGCATGGCCTTTTGCGATTCACAAAAACAGATAAGCTTACCACGTCTAAGTCAATACATAGTGATTGGTCTGCTTGATGATTTTTCAGCTTCATATCCCTCAACGTGGAAAATCTCAGTGAATGAAATTTACACATCAAATTCTTGTCTGCAATGTCCTCCCTTTCACATGTCCATGCTAATCACCTGGAGGAACATGGTTACTTCAAATTGGAAAACATCCTGTGAGTATCTAAAACAATACTCATAAGGTCTGGCACACAGGAGTACAAAGAGAAGCAAAGAGAAATACCTTCCCCTCTTTTTAAAAATGCAGCTTAAAGTGTTAATCAGAGGACAGACATGAGACCAATTACTATCTCTCAAGTTACAGGGCACCAGATGAACAATAGTAACCACCCATGTTCACACCCTTTGCTTTAGAGAAATGTGAATTAATGCAGCTGTGCTTCTCCTTCTTTCACTGCAGACCACATTAAGTTAAATTAATTTGTATTTGCCATGGGCTAAAAGCATGCACACAGACAGTTCCTATTGCTTGAAGAGCAATTTGCTAAGCCATGATAACTTGCTTGTGCATCTGAGCCAGTGATAAGATAAGTGAGAAAGTATTACTTCAGTATGCCACCTCTTACTAGGAGTTCATAATTAGCAGGACAGCTGGTCAGCCTCTTGCCAGGGATAGTATGATTACCACCACTTACAAAAGGTGAGGCCTCAAAAGATGATGCTGTTAACTCTTTTCTGATCTAACACATGCAAGACATATATACCTATACTTTGATCTGGACTAAAATCTGCTTAGAGCAGAACTGGACTTTATTTCATAGAATAGTAGAGTGGTTTAGGTTGGAAGCGACCTTAAAGATCAGCTAGGTCCAGGCCCCCTGTCATGGACACAACTTCCACTAGATCAGGTCGCTCAAAGCTCCATCCAACCTGGCCTTGAATAAATACTTCCAGGGATGGGGCCTGCGTGAATTTATTGACAAGAGTTTCAGGGACTAAAAAACCTGATTCTTTCCAGTCTACCCACACAGCAGTCAAAAGGTTGCCTCATAGTTTTAACAGTACTGCTATATAGTAGGATTGTGTATGTCCAAGCAGTTCCACTCAAGCATGTTGACCCCCTTTTTAAGAATCTTACCGCCTACCTTTTCCCATACTGAGCAGTACTAATACCTTTTCCAGCCTCTTCTTACTGTTTTAATAACAAAAAATATTTTTAAAAGTGCCATAATTAAATGGAAGCAGAGAGCTACTGAACAAACAAACCATTAAATTGCATTGAAATCCGCTGCTTTCAAAGGTGAAATCTAATTAAGGTTTAAACTGCAATGTTAATTGCACAGTAGTGAGACTCACTATGCATTATGCGTTTATTATCAGTTTTCTAACTTGAGTAATTTTAGAGAGGCAAATGCAACTTCTGGGACTCATGCTATGACATGGAAATGGACTTAATTACTAGCAGGAAAATATTTGCTTTATAGTTGGTTTAGGGAAAAATATCTGAAGAGATCTTGATAAGAGCTTGGGAACATAGAGCACCATGTAAATCACAATGTAGTGTTAAGATTATCCTCAGAAGTGTTCATGGATTGCTTTTCCATTTTAATAATCTCAGCACAGTTTGAAGAGAACTGAACCTGCTGTTAACATTGCTGCAAATAACCAGATTCTAAGAAAAGACCAGGAACAAACCAGAAGGATTAAACCAAATATTTTTTCATGGACTTTAAGAAAACAAAAAAACTGTTTTGTGTCAGCACCATTCAATCCTTAGAAAATACAGCATTACAAAACAGATTTTTTTCTGAACTACTTTTCCTGCATGAAAGCTTTATAAGAGGAGAAACATTCCTTCCTCTATGCACTTTTGCTTTATTTTTGGCTCTCAGCTAATTCATAATAAGATATAAGCCTCCAACTGAAGTCTAATACTTAGGAATCTGATTATCTTTTCTTCTATAGAGACTTTGGTTATGCCTTTGCTTGAGGTAGAACAGAACCAACTTTCTGTTCAGTAATTTTACTTTTTAGCTAAGCCTCTTCTAACTCTGAAATTAACAGCATATTGTGCAGAAAACTATTTGTTCTCAGAGTGATAAGACCTGTGTTTATAGTTAGTGCCAAGAAACGGTATGCAGAGAGGCTGTTGCTTATGCTTATTGCTATAACAACCAAGGTCAGCTAATTTCATTATTTGCCCCATTGGAGGGTCAGAAATGGAAAAGCATAAAGGGGTCCCACCTGTGGGGAGAACCGGACAGGACAGGTGACCCAAAACTGACCAACAGGGTATTCCATCCCATCTGCCCCATGCTCAGTGTAAAAGCTGAGGGAACAAAGGGTCAACCTTCTTTCTTCAATGGCCGACGTCCAAAAAGGACTGTGTTCATCTGCTTTTGATCCCAATTCATGCATTCCTGACTGCAGATCTGGAATCCAGTTCCTATCCATAGCTGAATCCAGTCTGGAGCTTCCCCAGTGCCCGCTGGTGACATCATCCTGGGAGCTTAATACGGTTTTGTATATATTGTATCTATGTCATTATTTCCTTTTTATTTTATTATTAATATTTCATTAAAGTAGTTCAGTTCCTTCTAAATTTGTAAATCTCTTTATCTCTCCTCCTCCTCTCCTTGGAGTGAGAGGTCGGGGGAAGCATCTGTCATCCATCATTGGCCAGTTAGGCCTAAACCACAACAGATTTCCTGAGGCTCAGCTCTTTAAAGGCATTATGTACTTACTTACTGCTGAATTAAACACCTAAATATCTTTGAGGACTTAAGTGCTAAAAGCCTATGCTGCTTCTAGTAATGGGATTTCGGTGCCCAGGTAAAATTGTCACTTTCAGGTTTTTTTCCCATTGCGTTGAACTTTTAGTCCCATACATATGAGTTTTTCATAAACACACTTAGATGAGTACAGGTGACATGATTAGGCTGTTTGTAATCATATTTCAGAATTCCTCATTAAATGTCCTTTGCATAGGACAAAGGACTTCTTGCTAGACATAGGTGAAAAATGAACACAATGTATTAATTCAAAATTAAGCACAAAAATTAACACTAGACTATGGTTTACTTGCAAGTTTTCTGCTATGTACTGTCAGTTATTTTTGCCAATTTTCAGGGAAGGTATTTTGTTTACATTGAAGACAGAGGAAGGCTTATTCTTCAGATTGACCTGTATACCTTTGTCTGCAAGTGAGTACTACTATTATTCCAGAAATGTATTTGTGATTTTCAAAGTTCGGTTGTCCACTGAAGTAAAAGAAGTGAGGTTGCTTTTGTCAGGCAATTAAATCCCATGGAAAACAAGATGTTGGATGAAACTACCTACAGATGGAAAATTTCTCATACCCAGAAGGAATCAGGCAAATAGCTTGATAGAATAACCCATAGGCTGACATTTTTCATTCACAAAAAGAATCAGGCCACTTCATGAATGATGTGTGAACAAAAAATATAACTAAATTTGCAGCTAATACTCCTTGCAATAAATTATTCAACCGGGTCTACTTTTTGCCTAAACAACATAGCTATAAATAGCCGTCCTCCATAACAGTAAAATTTTTCACCAAGAAAAAGCACATGAGAAGAGAGACTCTATGAATGAGCCATTTAAAAATGGATTATTAATTCAGTCATTTTTATAGCCTGTTTCTTGCATCCTGATTAAAGCAGGGTGCAATCAATACAAGTAGATTAACAGCTCAATATATTAAATGTTAAGGATGTAAGTACCACATTCACTAATTATACTTATATTTCAAATGAGAGAATTATACACCGAGAGAGACTTTTAGAGGTGTTCCGTACTTACATCTGGGGAAAATTCTTTAAAGAAACCTCAATGTCTAAGACTAGACAGCTTTCAAAAGTCTAGGAAAAAGGACCCTCAGTCCAAGCTCTATTGAAATGCTTTAAAACACTTTCCACAAGATGTCTTGAACTGTGTACAGTATATAGAGAGAAGCACATCAGCTCTTGAATGTTTTAACAGAAATGTAATTTTGCATGTACATACCAAGGCTAAAAAGCATGCTTTTTGTAATTCAGGAGTTCAAAATGCAAATCATATGCTACTTTCCTGAAGTGACAGGTACCCTTCATTTTTTTTCTAGGAACTAAATTGTTCCATTGCTTTATCAGGCACTGGCCCTTTCTAAAGATATTTGCTAGCACATACCTACTGGTAATCTTTAGATCAGGCTAGTAAGAATCACTTTCCCTTTCGGAAGACTGCTATGAACAAGCCATCATTCTTAGCGCTTATCATGTATACCCTGTGGCAAGGGCTTTTGCAGTGGCTATAACCAATTTTCACAGTATTGTGGAGTTGGGACAACCTACACTGCATTATTTCCTATCCAGCTGAGGCTCTCCATCATTATATAATTTTTAAAAGCTGCTTTATAAGATAATAAAAAGTGGGAGCAAATTGCAAGGAACAACACACGTAGGACACGCACACTGCACTGTCTATCTGGAGGATACAAATCGCTCATCATGTGCTAGTCCAGCTCCATGACTTTGTCTTGCCTCCAGGATTTCTTGGATTATTTGATCCCTTGGACAGGATAAGCACCCCAGGAAGTTCCAACATAGAACAAACTGTACTCCTCAGCACGAATTATGAGTCTGGAAAAGCCTGGTATCCATTGCCATTTAGGCACAGAGGTGGGGCAAGGTAGGGAAGGGGGATACACAGTAATGAATTAAAAACATATTCAGTCCATTCCTGTCCCCAGGACCTGGAATGATATCCTTCCCTCACGAAGATTCAGAGATTTCAGGTTACCCTGACTGCATAGCAAAGGCTGGAGGAGCTGACCCAGAAACACTTTTCATCTAGCCCATAATATCAGACTTAGCTGTAGCAACTCTGTCAGAAAAGTATCAAATTTAAGGTTGTGCAAGGGACATCTGGATTTCCTTGGCATTCCTGCTTGAGCATAGTCCTGCCTATGCTAATTGAACCACACAGCTCTGTTAGGGAATTAACAGCCTTGCATTCATGAAGCCTTTTTTTTTTTTTTTCACTCATCTGACTCTTATTCTTCACCTTTCACAACATTCCAGATGTAAGGACAATGCACATATTTCTGTAATGTTCTATAAAACTTTATATTCTCAATTGGATTGGTGTATTAATATTAAGGCATCACACAGCTAGCACATACTGACAAGGACCCCTGCAGAGAGTATCAGATGTGATAGCAAATGCAACTGTACTGAGAAGATGGCAGCTTCCAGAGGGGACTAACTTACAAGATCTTAAAAAAAGGCCAACCTTAACTTGAACTCACAAAAGAGAAATTCATAGTTCATGCAAAAGCAGGAGGCACTTCCTTTTAGACACAAACACCATTTCTGGATCGCTGTGCTGACCAAAGCAGGTGCAGTTGTCCCCTAGTCCTTTCTAAAACAAAATGTCTTGAATAGAGACATCAACTCAAACCGCTCTATTTCAGGCTAATTTAGTCCAAGAACTAGCACAAGTAGAAAAAAAAAAATAATGCAAACAGCTAGTTATGCTTCTAAACAAATTGCTAATATCTGTTGTCCAGGGAGCTGACCTTTCTGAGAAAGATTTCAAACAATGCATAAATGAGTCTCTTGATAATCCTTCTTCTAGACAGAACATGACTGGAGTGCAAGATATTTGGGAGTTTTTGCCTTTCACAATATATACAGGACAGCAACAAAATTAGAGCAGTCTCATCACATCAGGATAGTCCTGTAAAACAATGCTTTTTTTTTTTCTAATTATATTTGCTGCTAAAAATCCTCAGAGCAAAACTATTGAAAATAATAAAATAACAGTTCTTTTTTTGTAAAAAATAATACTTTAATCTCATAGAAGGAATTATCAATTTTATACCAGGATCTCAAGACAATACAACCTTATTTATTTTTCTATTTGTGATAGCCTTTACAGGCCAAGATTAAGATGTAGTAAAAAAAGGATGCATGTCTTATATTCACTATACTGCATATAGTGTTCCTCTTTGTTCCAGGCTTTTATTGTTTTCCAGTCACAGCTTGTGATAAATCACAAATTTTATTCCTAGATACCTGTTGGGCTTTCTTCAATAATAATTAATCATTTTTCTGTTGCCTTTAGGTATGTCCTCCATTGTTAGTCTATTACTATCCACATGCCTAGGAAGATGCTACGTGTTCCTTCTGTTACTCATGCTAGAAACAAAATCCTTCTTTTTTTAGCATACTGTTATCATAGAATCATAGAATCATAGTAAGGTTTGAGTTGGAGGGGACCTTAAAGATCATCTAGTTCCAACCCCCCTGCCATGGGCAGGGACAACTTCCACTAGATGAGGTTGCTCAAGGCTCCATTCAACTTGGCCTTGAACACTTCCAGTGATGGGGCATCTTTTCAGATGATCTTGAACCTGGTCTTCTCCTACAGTGGGTGGTTCTTCATTCTCCTAGTCCTTGCCTTTGTCTTCTGCAACTTGGGTGGTTTAGCTAGAGCATTTGCCAGTGAAGACTGAGGCAAAAAAAGTCATTGAATACCTCAGCCTTGTCCATATCCCAGGTGACTAGGTCTCCTGTTTCCTTCCAGAGAGGGACCACGTCTTCCCTAATCCTCTTTTTATCACTGAAATACCTATAGAAGCTTTTCTTGTGGCCCTTGATGTCCCTGGCCAGATTTAATTCCATCAGAGCTTTGGCTTTCCTAATCTGGTTCCTGGCTGCTTGGACAATTTCTCTGTATTTCTCCCAGGTGACCTGTCCTTGCTTCTACCCTCTGTAGGCTTCCTTTTTCTGTTGGAGATTTTGCAGGAGCTCCTTGTTAATCCATGCAGACCTCCTGGTGTTTCGCCCAACTTTCTCTTTTTTGAAATGGATCGCTCCTGAGCTTGGAGGAGGTGATCCTTGAATATCCCCAGCTTTTTTGGGGCCTTCTTCCCTTCAGGGCTTTATCCCACAGAACTCTACCAAGCAGATGTCTCAAGAGGCCAACAAGGTCTGCTCTCCTCAAGTCCAGGGTATTGACCTTACTGTGCACCCTCCTCGCTGCCCTAAGGATCTTGAAGTTGGTAAGATCAAGATCCAGCATGGCACCTCTTCTCCATTATTTATTTCTTGCTTTATAGATCTTGTAAAATAATTTTAAAATAGGCAAAATCTTCTACTTTCATTAGAACTCTGACTGCTCATAAGTTTATTTTTGATGAGAGAGATTTATGAGATACAATGTTTTGAGTATGAGATACAGGGGCTGTTGTTTTTGAAAGAACCTTGGTGTATTGTTATTTTATTTGAATTATAGTGCAGAGGCTTCATCACCCAAGGACCATAAGAGATTGTTATTTTTCTGAAGTGCCTACACACACAGTTAATAGGGAATTTTTACCAAAAAAAGCCCCAAACCCCCATATTTCTATTGGATGCTGCCAATTCTTTGAAATTTTCCATTAATGTTTTTCTATGAAATTTTCTATGAATGTTTCATTTTGAAAAAATATCCTCAGAAATATCACATTTTAACGTTTCCTAAAATAGGTAATTTTTTTTTTCAGTTGAAAGCATTTTGTTTAGTATTTTAAATGAATGCATAGTAAGATGATAAAAATTACCATAGTTGTTAGGGTAATTTTGTTCTTTCAACTGTTTTGTTTTTTCTCCTTCAACTGTTGAAGTCACAGAAGTTGAGAACATTTCAGCCTTTTAGCCTGATTTGACATGTGATTTTATTTTTAATCCCATAACTTTTCAAGGCGTGGAAAAAGCATCCCTTGCTAACATTTACCTACAGATTGCAACAGGCCCACCTAAGAGCAGGAAGACAAGCAGAGAGGAGTGATGTGCTGCCCAAAGGAATAACAGGGCTACAGTGGGAAGGATCAAGGGAGGGAAGCAAACACCCCTTTTTGGAATGGCTCCTCAGAAATAAATGAAGTCACCAAATTCCTAATAATTTTTTTTCCACAGAATGCAGGGTATGGAGAAGAGTCACTAATCCAGTATGTAAGAACACCATTTGCCCAGTGACTCCAGTCACAGCTAAAGGAAGACTGGAAAAAGATTGAAAGCAAGTCCTTAGTACCAGACAGAAGAGAAAGAGGCAATGACCTCATTACTAAGTGCTACACAAAGGTCTAATTAAAGTGCTACACAGTTTGAAAAATTTTCTTTTCTTTTGGACCACTTTGTAAATCCTGCCTTGTCAGCTTAACACATGGGGAAAAGAATGCATCAAATGCTTGAGTAAACTGGGTTTTATGGTGTTTGCAAGATTACAACAGGATTTGTTGCTTAAGGAAAGTGGATCATCCACTTCCCTTTGTGGGTGATTTACATTATAAACATCTCTCCTTACATCACAAAAGCAGAATTGAAATCCTGAGCCAAGCAGCTCACTTCCAGCCTCTCTGGAAGTACAAGATTTTTTCCCTGAGGTATATTTTTTCTGGTTTCGTTTCTAAGACTTTCAGAGACTTAACATTTCAGTGAGTCAAATGTGAATTACACTGAAACCTACTAGTCTTTATTATTGCTTGGGATTTAGAGTTTGCAGATGCCTTTGAGAAGTTCCTGTTATTACATGCCCTGCGGTGACAAAATTACAATTAACATTAAGGACCAGCCCAGGGTGCATGTAAAGGGAGCATATCCTGCTTGCTTCTCTATGCCAAAGGTAAGTGTCAGAGCATGGGCCCTGGAGCAATTCCGTGGCTGATTGAGAGCAAATTCATAATGAAAATGCAAGTAACACCCATTGTTCATCCTGAGAGCACCAACTGGCATGTAAAATGTTCTTGCATCACTAGCAACATTTCCTTGCATCACTGTTTACAGAAAGGAAATATCTGGTTATTTTACACTTACTGTATGCTTGTCCTGGTTTCAGCTGGGAAAGAGTTAATTTTCTTTCTAGTGATTGCTGTGAAAGGAATATCAATAATACCTATTGGTTTTAGTTGTCGTTAAGTGATGTTTACACTCTTCAAGGACTTTTTTCAGCTTCCGATAGTGACATAGACAGAATGATGCAATGGCCAATTAAATATTCCATACCATAGATGTCATGCTTAGTATATAAATGCAGGTAGCTGGGGGGAAGAATCCGTAATCACTGCTCAAGACAGTGCCAATTCACCATGCAGTGAGAGTGACCCATGTCATTATTATTATTATTATTATTACTGTTATTATTATTATTTTTCCTTTTCTGTTATTGTTTTTATTGAACTGCCTTTATCTCAACACCAAGAGTTGTTTTTTTCTTCCTTGCCTCTACTTTTTTTTGCCTCTTCTCCCCACACTTCTTGGGGGAAAAAAAGGAGGGCGGTTTGAGCAAGTGGCTGCATGGTTCTAGTTGCCAGCTGGGATTAAACCATGATAATTGTGAACACGCAAAGTGAGAAAAAATTTTCGGCTTTTTCATTGCTGTGAACACAAGACTGCCAAGCTTCACCTCTACTGGAGGAACTGCATGTAAATCAAAAAGAAACAGCCCTGAAATAGGAGACTAAGCTTAAGTTTCCAGCAGTAAGACTATCCAGAGGTGCCTGCGTGAATTAAGGGAAATTTGTTTCTTCAACTCATAACCACCACAGGTGCATATGATTGTGCACACACGGTTGAAGTGGCCAAAGCTGTTTGTTGCAGTCACTCCTGACTCCTGTTCCTGTAGTCTGTTGCACCCTTGCTGAGACATTCAGCCTGATCACATACAAGCACTTTGACTTCTGCTTCAGAGCTGGATTCACTGTGCCACTTTCACAGAGCTCCTTCACAACTACTAAATAATGCCATCTTTCCCCATTTTTGCCTATTTCAAAGTTGTTTTTCCGATTTGATATTATTGCTCTGGATTGTCATTAAATGTTTGATTCTCCACATTACCTTCTCCTGTTTGCTGTCTTTGACTCTCCTGAGGAATGCTGCACACAAGCCAAGAAATACCACACAGCTGGAGACGGTCAAGGCACTCACTTGTCATTCATTTTGTTTCTGCTTACATTCATGTTTCTGTCTTTCTTCTGCCAGAGAGCTGTCAGTCCTTTCCACACCTGAAGCGGAAGGTAAATACACACTTTGCCATATAGTCACTCATCATTTTCTCCCCTCTTTCTCCAGGGTATCACTAGGAATATGTTCATCCTGCCAAATTATCCATGTTGGCTCCTTGTACTGTGAAAATTTAACCATCCTTTAGTTGGCTGAATTCTGCTGAAAGATGTTTCTCTCCCCTGCCATCATCTTCATTTATAATTTCCTAAACTCCTATTTCCTCAATATTTTGCTCCCTTTCCCTCCACTGTAAGTGTCTTCAGATTAGCAGTCACTTTACCATGGAGGACAACAAATTTTTAAACTAAAACATGGTCCAGAAGGATAAAAAAAAAAAAAAAAAGAATTGCTCATGTTCTTCTATATCTTTCAATATATTAACCATACTTCTAAGAATTCCCCAATACACCTCAGGTGATGTTACAGTGCAGTAAAACCTATACATATAAATAAATGATCATTTTGTTTCTTAGTAATGACTGACAATGTTGTGCTCTGCCTTCCCAACCCAAACACCAAGCTACCAGACTATACAGAATACACACCTCATCTCCCCAATCCGGTCCATCTTCCCTCTGAATTTAGATGAAAACTAGAAAAGTGGCAGCAAAACTGTGGAACTCCTGAAACAGTGGATGGAATTGGGTGGAAAAGTCAGTAAGGCTTCTATAGACTTAGGGTGGTGTACAGTGAGTACTGTTACAGACTTCTCCGTGGCTAGCTGGCTTCAAATTTCATTGGTGGTTCTCTTGAAAGAACAACTGAATATTTCTTTGCAGAAAAGTAATATACATGCTATATGCTGTATGCTTTGCTAAAGAGGTAGGGTTAGTGTTAGGGAGGAAGCTGTGCTGTTCCTGGTCTTCGCTGTCACGTTCTATATCAGCGTTAAATCTTCTGGAAATGAGGAAGGAGCACGAATCATTTTTTGGGAGAACAGGTTAACAGGACAGGTTCTGTAAAACCTTCTGGAAAAGGGCACAGAGCAAGCAGATGGAGACATAGCCCTCAAGAAGAACTGCAGTCCAAATTAATACTAGAAGGCTGCCACCATTTTTATGTTGCTGTCTCCTCCTTGTCTTTCCTGAGAAAGCTGAAAAATATTTTTTATTTTCACACTTACCTAAATTGCCTCTTACCTTCACTGTTAACAATCAGTTCCTACAGATTTGTAAGAATTGGGTCTGAAAGATCACCCTTTGTAGTTGCCCTCTCTCCAATTCTGTCATTAAAAATGGCTCTTAATAACCACTGAACCCACTATACAGTTCGAATGCAGGAACCCACTATACAGTCTCTGATGCTCAATTGTGTTCCCAGCAGATCCAAACTCCTTACCCAGCTAGTCTCACACTTTGAATAATATTCTACTTGTTCAAGAAAATAACCTCATTCCCCAGATCTCCTTACCTGAATGGTCTGAAGTAAACTTCTACCTTCACAGAACCCTTTTCTTTATGGATGCTTTCATGCAGATACTTTACACTCCAGGGTATATCTTCTTGATACACACAGATAACTGACGACTGACTAATGTATTCCCGCTTCTTTGGCCAAGATGTATATAATTCAGTATTGCTAGCAACAGCAATGCTTGTGGTCCGTTAGTGCTACTGACAATGCAGTCTCGACTGCACTATGACTGAATAACAGATACAGGCCATTTCAGTAAGAAATTTCTACCCCAAAACTCAGGCCATCACTACATATTGCAACAAAGTGAGTTAAAAATAGTTGTCTGTTATTGCTTCATATAGGCCTGTCTGAATTTCTTTTTCTCCTCTTTCATGATAATCAACACCTGTACTTGCACAGAGCTAAAAAATGAGGATGAATTAACATGACAACATTTTCATACTAAGACAAAGAAAATGGTTCAGGTTCATGCAGAGTTAACATGTACAACACATCTCAGCACTTCCAAGAGGGTTTTCTGCAAAAACATGCGGGTATGTCTCAAGTATTTCAGACATTGTTTCTATAAGCTCAGAGTTATGCATTGAAAATAAATGTAAGTAAATATTTATATAAATACATACAGAAATATAGTGGTATATCAAACAGAAGTGGTCACAGCTTTAACTTGGTCTCTGGACAAGGTTCCTGAGATAGGAAAAAAAAAGTCTGTATTTATGGCTCATTTGTAGACTTCACCAGAAAACTGAAAAACATATTAAGAAAGTCACACCTTTATAAATACCAACTGTTGAACAAGTGGTGGACAGGAGTGTCGTGTTTTCCATGACACTTTCCAGAAGGAAACAGGAGACCTGGTCACCCAGGATATGGAGGAGGCTGAGCTACTGAATGACTTTTTCACCTCAGTCTTCACCAGCAAGGGCTCTAGCCACACTGCCCTAGTCGCAGAAGGCAAAGTCAGGGGCTGTGAGAATGAAGAACTGCCCACTATAGGAGAAGATCAGGTTTGAGACCATTTGAGGAACCTGAAGGTACATAAGTCATGCGACCTGATGGAATCCATCTGTGGGTCCTCAGGGAACTGGTGGATGAAGTTGCTAAACCACTATCCACCGTATGTGAAAAGCTGTGGCAGTCCGGTGAAGTTCCCACTGACTGGAAAAGGGGAAATATAACCCCCATTTTCAAAAAGGGAAAATAGGAAGACCCAGGGAACTGCAGACTGGTCAGTCTCACCTCTGTGCCCAGCAAGATCATGGAGCGGATCCTCCTGGAAACTCTGCTAAGGCACATGGAAAATAAGGAGGTGATTGGTGACAGCCAGCATGGCTTCACCAAAGGCAAATCATGCCTGACAAATTTGATGGCCTTCTATGATGTTGCCATAGCATTGATAGATAGGGGGAGAGCAACTGAGGTCATCTACCTGGACTTCTGCAAAGCATTTGACACTGTCCCGCATGACATCCTGGTCTCTAAATTAGAAAGACATGGATTTGTTGGATGGACCACTCGGTGGATAAGGAACTGGTTGGATGGCTGCACTCAAAGTGTTGCCGTCAACACCTCAATGTCCAAGTGGCAACCAGTGATGAGAGGTGTTCCTNCAGAGGGTTGGAGCGCCTCTCCTATCAGGACAGGCTGAGAGAGTTGGGATTATTCAGCCTGGAGAAGAGAAGGCTCCAGGGGGACCTTATAGCAGCCTTCCAGTACCTAAAGGGGGCCTACAGGAAGGATGGGGAGGGACTCTTTATCAGGGAGTGTAGTGACAGGATGAGGGGTAATGGTTTCAAACTGGAAGATGGTAGATTTAGATTAGATCTTAGGAAGAAATTCTTTACTGCGAGGGTGGTGAGGCACTGGAACAGGTTGCCCAGGGAGATTGTGGATGCCCCATCCCTGGAAGTGTTCAAGGCCAGGCTGGATGGGTCTTTGAGCAGCCTGGTCTAGTGGGAGGTGCCCCTGCCCATGGCAGGGGGGTTGGAACTAGATGATCTTTAAGGTCCCTTACAATCCAAACTATTCTATGATTCTATGAGATTACATGCATTAGATAGCATGGTTTATCTTTCCAAGGGAAAAAAAAATAGAAAAGAAAACAAAGTAGTTTTGGACCATTTCATTCTCTGTAGGCTGAGATTTTAAAAAAAAGTTTTTGAAGGAAGTTAAAGCTTAGAAAGTGCAAGCAGTATGGCAACTCATGCATATTATTATTTTAAGAAAACATCTTCTCAAATATTCACAGATGAGAATGTTGTGCTGATATATTTGTAAAGTATTACCTAAATTTCTTTATTTGGGCAAACAGATCTGTTTTGAAGCTCGGGTTGGAAATTAAATGAAAGGCCATACATCTTAAATCAGAGTTTGAATTAAGACACACCTGGTAATGAACAAAACTGTTCCTGCTAATGGATACTGCATGGCCTTTGTGAAATAATGGTAATAGCCTTTTTCTTTTCCTTCCTATAAAGACATGACTAATACTAGTAAACTAGCATAAATAATACCAACTGGAAACAGTGTTAATGCTTTCTGAACAGGAAGTAAAAGGAAGCACAGTCCAAGAGCGGTATTTGCAAATTGGTTGTTGAGTACATGGCCACAGGAATGGCGGCAGCACTGTTCCTTCTTGTGGTGGGTCAGTCCTTGAGCTCTGCACTTTGAATTTCCACTGGTGCACTGCTTCATACAAATGGATGCTTTACTCTTGCCCTCTTCCCTCCTGGTGGCATGTAACATACAGAGATTTTGCCAAATATCTATGGAAAAGTGGGAGGCACTGCTTTATACAAGTCACAAACTTCGTCTCACACTCTGGACAGTGTTTAAAAAACTTGCAAAATTCCATCTCCCCTACCAAAGGTCAAGACCAGCTAATATGTCTCAATGAGAGCAAGTTTAGGAAGAAGGCTCGAGGATTTCAGCCACCCTTTGACACAACCTGTTGCAGCATGTTCTCCCACTCACACTACAAGGCAGCACAGCTGCTAGTTCCCTTTTCCCTTCCCTATACACAGCTGCATCTAGCCCTTCATATCACAGCCAAATTCTCAGAAAAAGCTGTTAGATCTAGCCCTATTTCTATCAGCGTCCAGTAGTTTATGACACACTGATTTGCGAGAGATTTAAACAAAAAATGCAATGTGGCAACTTACTGACTTACATGCTTAACTCCAGCTTTCACCTATGCATGTATCTGAGATGGCGTCTCAGACACTGACTGATGATTTGGAAACACATCCAAGTGATTAGCTCTCATGAAATGTTTTACAGTTGAGAAGTGCCTTGGTAAGAGCAGCATATTTTTGTTGTGATCATTATGGAAGGAAGTACTTTTGTATGCTGGTTTTCATACAGCTAGACGCCATTTTGATATCTGCAGAGCTCTAATCACAGCTTGTGCTCTTATATGCTGCCTCCCATGTTATTAAAATAAACAAACAAGCAAAAGTTTCTGTAGACAGAAGGGCTCTCAATTATTAGAAATTTCACTACGCTATCCAGAAAACAGCTCGGTTTGCAGACTATCCAAATTGTTTCATGATAATTTGGCAGATCTTTAATTCAGAAAAGAGGAAAAATTCTGTAACATTTACAGCAGGAACTTGCAAAGCTGTATTTCTTAACAACAGAGCTGACTCACATTTATTCATTGCTTACTCCTTATGGTGGGTTGTTACTGGAATTCAGTCCCAGATGGCAGGTTAAGCTGCAGAGAAGCGCTCTGTATTTACAGTACTGATGAGACACGCAAAAATGAAATACTTTATTAGCAAGGCAGACTATTCCTTAGACTTGCATACTCCAAACTGTAACTTTCAGTATCTCTCTTTGCAGACAACTGTCTTCTTCCACATCTTTGGCCAAAGACACCTTGTTTATTTGGCTTTTGGAGTAATGTAAATAAAGGGGACAAAGGAAAGAGGGGGAAAAAAAAAGACAGAAAAAGATTTAGATTTTTTTTTTTAAATAGACTACCTCACTGAATGTGACAAAGGAAGGACAGCATAGCCAGATAATTCATTTGACCCTCAACCCACGAAATCAATTAAGCACTGCTTTACATTTGACCCAGTCTTTGCTGTACAAGGGCTTTGTGATTTAAAGGAGGTGAAGAATTATCAAGTTTTCCATGCTGAAGTTTCCAGTGGGAAACAGGACTCAGAATACAAACTGTATCCCAGATACCATCTTGGTTGCTCAAAATGCCCAGAAACTTCCTTCCCCAGAGCCTAGGACACTCTTTGGGAGAGGGTTTGCATGTGCTTACATGCTTCTGTGGGAGAAACTGTCACAGCCATGAGGTTGCTCCACCAGGTGCCAAAATCCCTATAGGCCTTAGCATCATATATAATACCTGACTACAGGTCCTTTGACACAGCAATAAATGCTTGCTTACAGATACAGCATCAGCTACACAGGAAGAGCAAGAGATAGCAACAGCAAATGCAGTGTCCACCAACTCACATACACCATGTGGAAACTCTCAACCCATGGCTGAACAACCTGTTGCTGTAACTCCAAGCCTCTGTATCCCCAGCTATACAATCAAACTTGCTGCCAGTTACTAAGTTTCTTTCCCCCTGACACCACAAAACCAGAGTCAGCTTGTGCTGGGACACATTGTCTCAGCTTATTAAGCTACGTGCAAAAAAGCTGCAGTGCTGAGAAGCTGGTCCTTCCTCTACCTATGCACATCAAGCAGCCCAGGGGGAAAGAGTGGGAGAAAGAGAACAAGGAGAACAAGTGAAAAGAAGAATTAAGGGAACCTACCAGGACAGAACAGTACAACAAGTTACTAAAGAACTTCTTCTAATCATAGAAATCACTGAAGAACTTCTCCTAGTCACGGAAGTCCTTTCTTCTTCATCAGAAGCATGGCATCTACAGTCTGGGAACAGAGGTATCTCAGACTGGGATTAGGCCAGGCAGCCTGAGCGTTGCTCTATGCTCATGGCTGTCAGTTTGCACTGTGTTGCAAATTTTTAGGACAAAGGTGATAGGTACAGTTCAAGGTGTCTTACTCCCCAGAGAGCACTGCTCAGGGATGTCAGAAACAGATCAGTATCCTGATTCAGATTTGGGAGATATTAACACAAGTGAAAATTGGTCTGTTTATGCGTACTAACATAAGCACAAGACATCACACAAAATCCTTTTCAGGCATTTACTGAAGCAGGATGAAGAATATGACATATCTTAAGTGTATTATTAGAGGTCTCTCAGGTGGCTACAAACTCAAAAAACTCTGCACTTCTGGAAGTAACCAAATATACCAAGGAAAACACATTAGCAGAAATTAGGACTTCAAGCACAGGGCATAGCTCACAGTTCTGTGCAACATTAACTTCCTTTTTTTTTGGTCACTTCAGGAACACTCACTGATCATCATGATATAGTTATAACAGCCATACTTTGAGTACTTACACGTTAACCAAGTTTAGAGCAAAATTAAACTTAATTAGAAGGTCAATGGTCTTGGACCATGGAAATTCAGGCTACTCCATCTGTGCAAAGCTTCGTCCTACATGGGTCTTTATTTCAATCAAATATCTTCTGTTATTTATCTTCATGAACTCCATCTGCCAAATTGAGAGTGGGCTGTCTCTGTGCATTTCCAGTACTCTGAACAATAGATCGTAAATAATTATTCAAATCATGCATCTTTTGTAGCACAAAACCCTGAAATACTATGGCATGGCAGAAATAATTAGTATTTCATACACAATAACTTAAAAAGCTAGAAAAGTATTATTTAATGTATTTACTGAACACATGGAGGGAGGGTCCAGATTACGATCAATTAAAGTTTTCATCAGACTAGGTAAAATTTTCAAATGCATTCATATCATATATATTTTTTACATATACCTATATATATTAGTATCATTATATATTCATTTAAGTCTTTTTCTTTTCCTGAAATTATATAGGCTTTGAATAACCAAAAATGATGGCTGTCTTTTAGAAGATTCTTGCTCCTGCTTTTAAAAAAGTGGTCTTATAAATAGTGGCCTTTTTAGTCCTAAATTTGTAGCTCCTTTAGCCGTGGCTGCAGCACCGTGCTTCCAGACACATACAAACATATGGACAAAGCACAGTGAGTCATAGTTCAGCGACGCAAGTCACCTCAGAGGCTTGCTTAACGGTATCCACACACTGCCATGCTAGGTATACATGGAAATAGCAGGGCAAATTTGCTCAGGCAGAGCTTTGGCTCTAGTAACAAGTATCTGCATACCCTAGAAAGGACCTGCCAGCACCTGACCAGACATGTGGGTGAAAAGCTGGGCAGGGGTGAGCGCTCAAGCACTCCACCAGCTGGGTTGGTGAGCATTTCTGACAGATGCCCTACTCTGCCCTACTTCCTTGTGTTGGTGGTCTTTACCATAAAGTGAAAAATCATGTTTTTCAACAAAGCAGTCCTATGGTTTTGTCCTATAAATATTTACTCAGAGGCTGACCCATTAAGACAGTCCATTTGTATGTTTCACCTTAAGCACGTAGTGGAAATGTTCAAAGATGCATGTTCGTTATGACTCCTAAATTACCAAGTTCCATATTCCTTATCACCCTATATTTCTGCCTATAAAGTTGCCTTAATTTTAACTATAGTTTGTCTGAAAACAATAAAACCATTTTAACCCTGTTCCATTTCTATATGCTATGGTATACATGTAATAAAACTCTCATGCATTTTGGGGATGGCAATATCACACTCCCTGGAAAATCTTGTCCTTCACAATTTTAAATGTTTTCTGCAACAATTCAGCATAATTTTGAGAATTCAGGAAAAAAAAAAAATTGTGCTTTCTAAATGTGGACTTAACACCCGATATAGAGTCATTTCATGCAGTGCTATCATGAGGAAACATAGTTTGAGCAAAGCAGTACAAGAAATTTGGCCAGATCACATCACTTGTAGATCTTAATAACAACTCTCAAAATATTGGCTTATATGTACAAAACTTAATGAACCACACAGTGATCACTTACTGATACTGGAACTGGAATTGGCAAAATGGAGAGGAGGAATGTATGATTGTTTCTCAGCCGTAACCAATGAGGAGTTAACACAGAAGAACTACAGAGACAATGCTGTATTTTCCCTGGTGGACTAGCTATTTGTTCAGAATAAAGGTTACTGCTATTCATTTGAACAAAATGGTCATTGCATGTATCTTAACTGTGAGCCAAGATACAGCTGAATGGTGCTTTTGTTGAGCATGACAAAAAGCATGAGAAATTTAGGAATAAGGAGGTCTGTTAGGTACAAACTAGGTAACTAGGTAACCTCTTGAAATATCTCATTTTCCTGGGATAATATCAACTGTTGTTAGAATAACCCCGCTATTTTGCCCTCAGAAATCTTGACATGCAGACAATCACAAACATTTACTACCTTCCAATTAAAAAAAGTACTGGCCTGGACTGCCATGCAGTTCAGGTGCTTTACTACCCTGACTAAAAAAAAAATATTCCAACATGTCAATAGTAACATTGATGAGGGTGTACTTCATGGAGACTGATTTACTAAATACGTCTTATTTGGGGATCTGATTTATTCTTGCTCTTGATGTTTCCCTAGGGCAACACACCTGTGCTCTGATTGTTAAACTATGAAAACATGCTATGCTGCATGAAAAAAAAAAAAAAAGACAGATGCTGCTTTATGATCCAGTCCTTTCACATTGACTTTACACAAAAAGAAAGAACAATTTTAGAAGATGAAAATGCAACTGAGTTTAATGATGTGATGACTCTGGGGTCTGATCACAGCAATTTAGCTGCCTACAGAGTCTTACTATTTCACTTGCAGGCTTTCTACTCCACATTTTGAACCAAAAGCCCAGGACAGACTGCTTTTTTCTCCTTTACACAGAAATGTTTTTTTGGAAGTCCTAAATTTTTTTAAGTTACTGTGGCCAAGTAACCTGACAACTGGAAAATGACAAAATAAAGTAGTCCGGGCAATTTTGCTTCAGGTTCCTCATGCTTCTCTAATTACATGATTTTTTATTGTGTATTCTTTTATACCATGATAACTACACGAAGAAACATTGTGGGAATAATTCCATGAAAATATAATATTGCAAACTGTTTTTCCTAAACTACATGTTCACAGTGACAAGCCTGCAAACTTGCTTGCGTGCTTTTTAACATGAGCAATATAATTAATTTTGTCTCAATCATATTCCCAGTAACCAAAGTATCCAAGCCTCAGGCAGATACCCAGTAAGGGAAACCCACAGATTTAAACTTTTTCCAGGTTCAAATAAGCAAAAGCTGGGTCTCAAAATGAAAAATGTGAGGCAAGTTTAGCAAAGGACAGTGCTGTAGGTAATGTCTCTAACAAGAAGTTTTCTAACACTTTCTATGTATTTACAAATTAGATGGAGTTTGAACCGATACCTAACTGAATATTTCAGTTGTTTCTCAGTAAAGTGCACTGGGAAAGATGACAAAACAGAGTTTCTTGGAAAACTGGAAAATCTCAGGGAAGAATGACATTTTTACCATTCTGAGAGTTCCTCACCACCACTTAGTGTTTAAAAAGCCATAAAGGATGAATTAAAAGGCCAGACTTTATGTTACACTGCAGACTGGGGCTTGAGTCTCAAAAGCCCTCTCTTTTTTCTACACCATAGGAACAACGATGTATCACAACATGTGCTGGGACTGTTGTTCCCTCTGAAAAACACGGTGGAACATTGTTCTCTGTTGGTAAATGAACAGCCTATTTAAATTGTTTGGATTAGCAGCTCTTTCACTCACCTGTTTGTCCCTCAGGCTGGGCAGGGAAAATTAGAAAAGATCTACACTGCCTGTTTCAAAAATGAGGCAAAATCATTGTGCTGTGCTTACCCTCATCTTCCTGTTAGATCCCAGAGGGATTAGTAATAGCAGTACTGATCTGAATCCAGGACAAGCAATGCCTCACAATTATTATCAAAAATCACAATGGCCAATGACCCTAAAACTACCACATCGTCAATGAACTTTTCTTCCTAGCCTTTAACCATCTTTTAGTTTATAAATGAACCTTTCCTCTAGTCCCGTGGCAATGTTGTTAATGACCCTTGGCACGGAAACTTGTCAAAGGCTTTTTGAAACCCCAAACATATTTTGTCCACATGCTTACTAACGTCCTCATCGCAACTCTTCTTGTATGCTGTAAATAAATCCCATGAAACAAAAAGGCCTGCCAGGACATTTGAATCCACCCAGGAATGGAGGATTTTCAATTACATTAGGAAATAGGCATGGCAGTTCTGAGACAAAGCAGCCTGCTACAGAACCGCTTTTACTTTCAGAACACTGCCAATTGTAAAATTTACACTTTTCCAGCAGCAATGACATAAGAATCAAAGCACAAAATCTTTATAGTTACTGATAATTTAATTAAACTTTTAGAACCAAAGGAGGACTGTGTTGGAACAGGGCAGAGCTACCACTGTCAGCAGACATTACATTGCTAGAGACCACATATAAGGAACGTGGCAAGTGTACAATGATAATTCACCTGTGTACATCCTCCCAATAGCCAACTAGCTGCACGCTATACATTTCCAGAGGCTGCACCTTAGGTGGTTTCAAAATAATTTTTAATGCCATTCATGTTTATTTTTCCCACTATTATGTAAAATCACATTTTTATTACATTTGGGATAAATTGGACAAAAAACTTGCTGCACCATAAAATTCCATGGTTTAGTTTTGCATTGTATAAAAAAGGGATTCACTGTATGTACTGGAAATCTGATGCCCTTTATGGAAGAAGAGCAAACAAGGATCCCTATTTGCCTTTAGAACATCAGATGTTTTTATATACACCTTGTAGTATCCTTCTTCAGCTTTTATTTTTCCAAGTGGATGAGAACAAGTCTATTTAATCAGTTCTCATACAAAGTCTGCTCCATATCTTTGACCTCCCTTGTTCTTCCTTGTACCTTTCCTAGTTCTACAAAAGCTTTTCTTAGATAAGGCAAAGAAAATACCATGCTGTTAGTGTGACACAATTATGTTTTCTATTTTTCCCTTAATTTTTCCCCCAAATCCCTAACATTCTATTTGTATTTCTGAACAGTGATAAAAAGAGAAATGAGGTTTTAGAATACAGATAAGAAACTCCGTGATGTCTTTTCTGAGCAGCTCAGTAAGAGCACCCTACTATGCACATGTGCTCCTGAAACTGTTTACCATATACATCTTTTTGCATTTGTCTGTGATGAAATTCATCTGCCATTTCATTAACCACCACCCTAATCTTCACAGTCAGTTTAAGTTTGAATAATTATTAATTGACTTTGTCATCACACTATTTTACTTGCTTTGCAGATCACATGAGTATAATGAACAGCAAAATGTCCACAGGATACAACTGCTTATTTGGGGGTTGGAACTAGAAGATTTTAAGGTCCCTACCAACCCAAACCATTCTATGATTATTTGATCTATGTGATGTAGAATCAACCCTTTATTTCATATCTTTTTAGTAGCCATTAATCCAGAACATGCCACCTATTCTCTAAGAATACTTAGTCTTTAAAAATACTTAGTGAGGGACATTCATTTCGGATGCTTCAAAACCTAAGTACAATGGCCCTGCCCCAGTGTTTACTGATTCCTTTCAAGAAAAGCCCCTCAGTTTTGCGAGGCGCCTTTAGCTGCTAAATATATTGATATGATTTTCTGTTCTCTCCCTTATCATTGTTTAATGTTATCAGCCATCAATGATGGCAGTCTGACTTGGTCCATAGTGCTCTAAATCTCTTTGGATCCCTTCTTTAAAACTTCATTGCATATTCTGCTTTCTATTTTCCTGGACATAAGCAGATTAGAACAGTAGGTTTTAATATCACCATTAATACTTTGGCAAATTCTCCTTCCAGTTTTCAGTAAATACCACCTGAAGCTGGCAATTGGTTACTTACCTATTTTAGCAATTTTTTCTAATGCCTCTTACATTGACACTTCAATTTGAGGCAACGTCTCTGACTCAGGCAGCTCTCGATGCAATGTCTCAGGCCCTTATAAAAAGGCTGACAGTAATAATTTCTACTTGAATGTGACTATCTTTTTTTAATCCTCCCTTTGTTCATCACTCACCTATCTAATCTACAGAGTACCGATATGTTTCTTGAGATCAAAAAAAAAATCTACTAAAATTTTAATGTTTCACAAGCTACTTCCCAAGCTATTTTATGCCACCTGCTAGGACCTCTTTGTATTTAACTTGACAAATTTAATGATCTTTTCAGTACATAAGCTGTCTTATCTGCATCTTCTTTGCCCTAGTTTGTTTTTTTTCTTTATCTACATTTTCTGTGTTTAAAAACTTCCTTCGTTAGTCCAATTTCACTGCTTAGGAGAACAGTGTTACAATACGTTACTTTTCGTTCTGTGCTTTCATTTCCTTTGGTTATTCATTTACACATTTGTGACTACTACTGCACTTCTACTAAAGTATGCATACTTCACACATATGACTGAAGCCTCTTCACATCATTATGGTGCCTTTTCAGTGATAAGAGAACTGGGGTAGTCCTTTAAAACATAAAGCTGTCAAAGAAGATTGAAATATCTTAATAAGTTTAAATATAATGTTTAAGCAGAGAATGAATTGAAGCCAGTGACCAGAACCCAGGATATTTGCTTAACATTACCAGCACCAGAACAAAAATAAATCTCTTTGGAAGAGTTTTGATGTGATATTAAACATGACCTTTTAAGTAACTGTTTGAAATGGGATTCTTAAAAAACACGTAGACAGACATATACAAAATGTCGAGTTAAATATTGCAGTCATTAATACTAGTCTCATTCAGTTTAAAAATCTTTCTGATTTCCACAGCATATTATGGTTTTTTTTAAAAAAAAATGCACTGCATCTAAAGCAATAGTCGGAAATTAAATCTCTCCCATCGGTATTACATAGGCTACTTGGTATCAAATATTCAAATAACTAATTTTTAAAGACAAGCCAATGCAAAATCAGCTAACAGACTGAACATTTCAGATGGAAGTGGAAGTCAATAAAATCATGATCAGCCAGAGAGTTCATTGGAAAAAAGCAAGAGAAACTGAAGAAATGTCAGGTCTCCTGTTTTCCCACCTAGTACATGGTGTGGGCATGCCTCATACTGTTTCCCCAGCACCATCCCTGTCAGATCAGCATTCTGTACATCCCAGCTGAGCAGCATTTGTTAAAGTATCCCCCTCGTAACCAGTTCTCTACAAAACAACAGATTAAAACTGCCAGAGCCTCCTAGGTTAAAGATTAAATTTTCAAAGAGCACCTCTGAGATATAGAGGACTGAATTTAATTACTTGTAAACTCCATCCCAGAGTTCGAACTTGCAAAAGCTATCCAACAAAAATATAGGGTAAAATCAGTCTGAGGATCTCAGTTCTCTTTTAAAATACCTCACACTATGTGCAGTGCACCTCAGTCCACTGAATTTGACAGTGTCAGAAGCAATGCTTTTTTTTTTCTTTTTTCTTTTTTCCCTCATCTCATTAGTGGCCATGGTTTGGTAGCATTTCCACAAAATCAAAACTCAGGATGCAAGTGCCTACCCAGAGCAATACCCTCTGCCAATGGCGGAATCCTGATGCAAGAAAAGTCCATCTACATGGACTTCTATATTTCAGAGATTTAGAAACCAACTCAAGTGAACTGGTGCATCTACACGACACACTGCCATTGGTATAGTTACTTCCATGTGCCAGTACTAATTAATTTTATGTTGCAGCTCCACAGACAGCTGCCCAGTATCTACTTGGCTGGTGTGTGACATTCTCAGCATGCCATATAGAAAAAGAGGCACAGTGATCTTTCATTGTCCTGCGGTATGAAAGTACTATACAATTTGAAGAAAAATACCCACAGCAAACACTTCTTTGTACAGAGCCCAAACCAGTAGCTGTGCATCAGAAAAGATGCCAGGATTAAGTCCTTTAGACAAAACAGGTAGACAGAATAGATGTCTAGTTTCTGAATCTCAACAGCACACTTCAAGAGACAGCTGCTAACCTACTCAGCCCCTGCAACAAACAAGATGCATCTGCTGATGCGCTAAACCATTTCAATACCTACAGGAAATTCAGCCTTAAAAGCTGGACTTCAGGTACCTCTATATTTAACTGGTAGTTGAGCAGGTACTTAAAAGAATTCTTTTTTAGGGACTCAGAATATAAAACCCCAATTGGCTTTACAAGTTCAAAACACCAAGTTTTAACTGCCACAGAATTTCAGGGGAAACTTTTGAAGACAGAAGCCATACTAAACACTTTCCACACATGAGAAGGACAGATGCCCTTTACAGTAAGCAGGCTTCTGGCTCCTCTTCCATAATTAGCTCATAGACTAGTGATTTGAAGTTCATCATCCCTGAAGTGCTGGAGCTGGAAATTATGACACTCAGGTAAGTAGGTGAAAGCTATTCCAGGTCCATTGTTAGAACTTGTTCTTAAAAATAAATTTCTTGGCTTCCAAAAAAATGAATATATAAGGGTTTTGTGTCTGTTATTAATTTATGTCACACCAAACACCATGAGAGCATTGCCTTGGCTGGGATTTCTTATGCTATATCCCTAACAATTAAGCACTATTTTCTGGATTAAATACAGATTTTGAACAAAGTCAGGAAATTATACCAATAAGATCTATTATATAGGTAAGGAAAAAATGACACAAGGTTAGGAGGATGTGTTCATGGTCTAAAAATACTTAGAAATTAATTCAGATTGCATTTTTATTCTCTGCATCAGTTGTCGCAGAAAAGGCAGAATAATTGAGTGATTAAAGAGAAAAAAATATTAACTGTAGTTTCCTACCCTGAATTTTTAATTTACTTTAATTCAGAGGAATCAGCTCTTACCCATTCCCGGAAGTTTCTTAAAAAAAAAAAAAAACTGAATATCATGTAAGTTATTAATTTGCTGAAGTCATATAAATTTGTTCCAACAACATAAAAGAAAACTGAGTGTACAAACAGGTGATTAATTTGTTCAGTTATAAAACCCGGGACAGAGGACAAGAGCACTTTAAGGCTACCAATCAGGAAAAAATGTTTAGAATAAAATTTGAAAGGAAAGAAATATTCAGTGAGTGGTTTATGATCACAACTTGTATCTCAGCAAGTATTAAGTTGTACAAGTTCAGCATGCCTTAAATGTAGGATGCTCTAGGCAACCCTAACAAAGCTACTTAATACAAACAGCCTTCACATTTGGAGATTTAATCTAACCTATCTGATGTTCCAGAATAAAAGTATTTCTAAATGTTTCTTACTTTGTTACAGAAAAAGAAGAACTATGATATGCTTTTTAACCGTCCTCGAATAGGGATTTGAGATGGCAACAGAAGAAAGCTTTTTCAAGGGCTTTTGGACTGCAGTCTAAAAGATGGTAGCCTATTGATTGACTAAGCTAGATCCTTATTGAAAACAAGTCAAATTTTGATCTATGCAATCACTATTTGACCTTTATAAATCAAAGAACAAACTGCAGTGGAAGGCTCCAAAGCATATTCACACTTTAAAATAAGGCTCAGCAGTTACTGCTGCAGTCCCATGGTAGTGCTTCAGCAACTCTATGCAATGAAATCAGATTCATCAGATCCCTTGACCATAAAAAGAGACAGAGTAATGCATCAAAGCATGTAAATAACCATCTGCAGCTTCCTACAAACCAACCAACCAGGTAATGTGCATCTTCACACAGGTATCATGGATGCTTTGATTGCTTTAAAATACAATATAATTCCATAAGGAAGAGATAGATAAACAGACTGGTTTCCATTCTCATTACAAGGAAATCTCTTTACCCAATGTACTATGGACGTTATAATGGAGGGGTTTAGGTGCGTCAAATGAAATGACTCAATATGCTGAAATTTTCAGAAATGGTAAGAAAAGTTAAGCTTCTTTAAGTACAGCTGCTAGAAACCTTTTGTTAGATAGCAAGAGGAAGTCTGTTCTGTTATCTGTCAGGAAGGAGAAGACTGGGAGAAACAGCTGTTCTCACTGAGTATGGTCCACCTGAGTGGAGCAAACTCTTCTCTCTCGAGTATGTGTGACATCCTCCTTCACCACAGGTAGTGGAGCACAGCAAAGACATGAACCACAGATATAAAACTGCTCAAATCCTCAGACATAGTCTTAGGTAAATCATCAAATAACATATATACATAACACATGTACTGCTAATAAAGCTCTCCAAACTTTTAAGTTCTCTGAAGAGCTCTGTATGCAACAGATAGCAGTCCTTATTTCGATTCACACTGAAGAAAAAGTATTACACATTTCCTTCCTTTCAGAGAAATATAAGTAATTAAAGTCCACGTCATATGAAAATTATATTCTTCTGGCCCTTAGTTTTCTTCCATTCACACTCTGAACTGATTCATGGTGGTGATTTGTTTGGGTTTTTTCTCAAAAATCTGAAAACAGCTCCCAAGTTTCAAATTATGGTCTGATTGCAGTTGTTATGAAATGGTGTTCTCTTATTATTTAAATTTCCTCTTATAATCATTTTCAAGATGCAGCCAAAGTAACAGGAAAAAGGGACTAAACTGGCAGCACAGGAGTCAGGTAATGTAATTCTGGAAGGACAAACGAGCTTGGTAGAAGAGCAAATGGTCTATGTTCCAAACTGTGAATGTTTTCACTCAGTTTGGAACTGAACACTCTGCTGAAACATACTTCACATTTTTCTCCAAATGACCCCAGCAAGTGTACTTCATGGCTTTTATTGTTTACAAATATAATTAAGACTGTGGGTCTTTTTAGACCAAGCCTTTCTAAAAATAACAAAAAAGATTTTAAACTAAGTTAGTTGGTCCCAAGATGCATTTGATCCTAAACTGGACAGCATTTTGGTTCCTGGTTTAAGAATTTGTAGGGGATGCTGGAGGAGATTAAGGAAATGGGTAGTACAAAATTGAAGTATTCCTGCTTTGGAAAAGGGTGGTAAGATACAGAAACAGGGGAAAGGAGGACATAAGTTAAGAGCTAACTATTCCTGGTGCCATTGACTATTCTCAGGTAATCTATAGCTGGAAACCTTTTACCCAGACAGATCCAAGAGATGAGGAATGTAAGAGCAGGGAAAGAAAAAAATATTTTCTTTGCCTTGTTTAAACAGATTCAGAATAAAAGTCAGGTCTTCTGATTAATTTCTCCGCTGAATTAGATCATTTGGTAATAAAGGCACTGCTACCCAAGAATATCTTCGTTTTCATCTGCCATTGTAGCTGCTTGAAAAATACCCTTTATTAGAAGGTATGATTTCAAGAAATGCAAAAAAATCTCTATGAGCACAAACCTAAAATATATTACCACATCACAAACAGCTGCCTCCAGAGGGAAAGCTGCAAACATAAATAAATGCCAACACTTAATTGAATAGCTTCAGCTTTTAAGTATTATCAGCTGTGTGTTCACTACAGAATCTTCTGCTACTGGGATTTTACACATCTTTCAGCAAAAATGGAGTTCCAAATGCAAACTGAACCGCTCAGGAAGGTTACATATTCTTCTCACAGTGAGGGCTAAAAGTTACATACCGATGCACAGATTGAAATGAAACACATAGAGCAAGATTTCAAGGTGCTATAAAGACAATTTGTTAAGTGCTGTTTTGTGCTTCATATCATTAATTTTCTTCAGATCAGTACTCTGGTATTTCATAACAAGAGAAGCTCTACTCAATATTAATATGTAGTGAATTCCACAAGGCAATTAATTTAAAAGACAAAGCTGTTAAGATGACATAAATTAAGGATTTATTCTATTAAACTATAACATCAGAGTGTATCACAAAACAGAGAGGAGGCTTCTCGTCTAGAAGTACACTATTAATTACCAATGCTTCATGACATTGCAGTTGACTCTGTCAGATGAACCTTCTAGAGATATGGACAAATTGACTTTACCAGACAGCTCTTTGCTTTGGGCTTCACTCATGCCCAAAGCTCAAAGGTGAGGAGTAGCACCAAGAGGCACGTCCTCATAAGACGTTGGACTTTGAACAGGGAGATTAATTCTGAAGCTGATCTGAATTGTGAGTTTTGGTAAGATTTTTCTACCCCTCTGAGTCTTTCCCCGTAGCCATCAATTCTGGTTTTGTTGACAAGATTGGAAATGCCAAAAGACATGGAAAAAATTCTCGACCATGTTGCCTTTTCACTTAATTGTACCAAACTCTGCTTGTGGTGTCCAGAATTGCCTCTTTCGCTACTTTTATAGAAATTTCAATCTTGATTCAGAAAAAATGTATTTTTGTGTTGAAAATCTAGATCTAAAACTCAGCTGTTCTTTTGTTTAAATTACTCAAACCTTATTTATTCATTTAATTTGTACAGTGGTTAAAACAAATAAGGAATTTAAAATCCAGAAAATAGCATAACAACTGTCATGAGCCAATGAAATATCAAAAATGTGATGAGGCCATTGATTAAAATGTTCCCTTCAGCAAACAGTAAATAAATGGCAGCATGAACTCCCATTTGGCTCAGGAACTAAAACCAGCACGGCTCCCTTCAGTAGCTGCCAAAGATTCATTGATTATGAGGGATCAAACTCTTTGCTAGCTCACTAATATCAAAGCAGAGAGATTAATCATGAACTGCAATCCAGAGAAAACTGTCACAGGACCCATCACTGCTTTTGATCTATGAAGGTTAAATTTACCTTTGGCAGCTCCCAATGATGAGGCTGGCAGAACAGCTTGGACTCAGGTGAGTATGTCCACTGTAGTTTTCTTAGTAATTCCATAAAACTTTTAAAGTCTTTTTGGGAATGCAAAGTACTTTTTAATCTTTATTTATCCTAATTCAGTTGTTATGAGAGGCAGTCAATTGACTGAAGTACAATCAGATCAGGCCTGTAATTATAGATTAGGCACGGGGCTACTGGAATGACTTGAAAATAGTATTACATTGCATGCTGTAAAGCAAAAGAAAAAGAAACAACTGATAATTATCATTTCCTATTACACTGTCACATTGAGCTGACTTTCAAAATCTCTTTTACAGCAACTTGACAAAAATGTAACCAGGATTTCCAAAGGTTTATTCATTTTAATCAGGGAGATCACATCCCTTAATTATTTATTCACTCACAATAAACTCCTTCAAAATAAGTTAGCTGAAGGGCTTACTGATGAAATTTTAGTTTAGGCATCTCATGGAAAGATTTTCAATTGGGGAAGAGAGTCAAGGCTCTCAGTTATACATTGCTGACTATGTCTCTGAGGTCCCCTGATCCATAAAATTGCAGGCAATAGACATTGGGCTAACAACGTCAAATCTCCTCAGAAAAGAAATATTTTAACTCCTAACAAATTTTGCATGCTGAGTTTGAGGCCTATTATTTTTTTGTCTGTGAGGCATCATATGACATTATTTTCATACACAGAACAGCACTATATTCCTGTGCCTTGCTAACTATTCTGGACACCAAGCTCCATTTTTTATCTGACAAACTCAAGACATCTCTCACATCAGCAACTTGTATTGTTAGGCTTTGTTATTGATACTTTTGAGATAGTTTTCTCGAAAATATTCACTCTCTTTGGCAAGAAATAAAAGATACAGTACAGTTAGTGTTGCTAGTAGCATGAGCTTGTGAATTCTCTGTCTTTCCTTCTCATACACCACCTTCTTCAGAAGTGCAGCAAAATTTTGACAGCTCAAGTCTATTATAATTTTCACCAAAAAAACCCCGTTGATATTTTTTCCCACAGTGAAGAACAAATATTGCTTGCAGTAATACCTCGTTTCCTGTCCATTTTAATAAGACCACATGATTATTTTTTTTCAAAATTAAATCTCTTTAAAGCCCACAGTAACCTCACTGCATTTGGAATCCTGTACTTTATTCTTTTCTCTACAAGAAAATCCTTTGTATAAAAAACCCAAGAATTAATAAGCTGTTCTTGCTCATTTAGTTTCCTGTGCTGAAGCCCTTCAAAGTCCTGAAACCTTCCCAAGAGAGGAAAAAAAAATAAAAGAAAATGCTCTACATCTTCCGAAATCATCTTCAGAAACTTACAGTATACTAATATAGCTGTATTCTCAGGAAGGATGAAGCTGCTTACTTCATTAAAAGTGTTTCAGTTTGGGCACCAAAGAAACTCAAAAAGTCAAAAGCCATTTTTTTGGAAAACGTCATAAAAATAATTTTATTTTTATTTAAATTTCCCCCTGCTGTACATTTCAGGAGATATTGTAAGATGAACCCAAGAACACCTTGTGAAAAAAACGATAGGCTTTTACTTGGAAAGATTTTGTTATAGGTAACAATATAGTCAAGTAAGTGAAAGTAAGGCAAGAGAGTCTGTATATTCTTTTGTCAAAACCGGACCAAAATTTTAAGCATGAAGTCAGTGTTAAACTTCTGGTTTTAATTGGAATGACATATTTTTATAAGAAGTCACTTACAGTAAATATTGTCATATAAACATTGAGCATACAAGAATATCATGCTTTCTTTTTTCCTTTTCTTTTTAAGATCAGCTCAACCAGCCTCTTCAATGAAACTCTTACGCCCTTGATGACTTTCCAGAACTCCATCCAAATTTCCTTGTGCCTTTCAGAGACAAGCCTTCAGAACACTCTGGGGAAATTATTCCAGTTGATGTTTCTGTATAAAGTACAGAATACAACTCCTCTCGACAGCAGATTGACTCTGATTGCACATCTTATATTAGACAATGCTAAATCTGAGCAGGATTTTCAGAGAAAGACTATTGACTTACTGTCCCTGTGTCTCAAACCAACAACATGTAAATCGTATGACAAAGTATATGGGGAGTTTATTTCTGAGGCCAGACAGGGAGATAAAGAATAAAGATGCCCCTAAAAAACATTGAAACTCAAATAATTGATTTCCTGAGGCAAAATTAATAGAGGTTTTTTCTCATCCTCTACAGTTAAATCTCAGACTTCTCTCTTGGTAAAAAGCTTTCTGTTGGCTAAAAATCAAACATAATACCAGGTAATCCTTAAGGTAGTTTCTTCTATTAAACTCATTACACCCAAATCTAACTATATGTGGCAGTTTCATTTTGGTTTTTTGCTGTTTGTCCATAGTGAAAACTCTCAAATCGAAACAAATCTCAGACTAATGTAAGGATTTGAAATCCATACACTGAAGAAAAAAAAAAAAGAAAAAAACCCCACATGTATTACAAACATTGAATGTATTTCATTGCTAAGAATTTTTTCATGAAACAAAAGTAAAATTACACTTAGCAGAAATTCTACTTCAAAAGAGCTAAATTTCTCAATACTTCTTTATTCCAGAAGAAATTAAAATACTTCTAAAATATAGTATCATCAGCCTTGTTCCAATGTTGGCTGCCTTGAACTCTACCCTATAATTTTTGATCAGGCTACATATGTTCCTCTTGACAGAATGGTAACTTTGCTCTGCTGCTTACAAGATCTGAATATGGATCGAATGGCGGGGGGCAGGGGAGGAAGACTTTGTGGCAATTAATTCTTATATGGTCCAGTTATAATCTTGTAACATTGTAAAAGTTCCTGTTCTCAGCACTGGTGCATGTAAACATGTTTATATTGAAAGAAATATCAGGGAGATGAAAGGAAGGTGAGAAATGGCAGATCACTCATGCCACACCTGCTGTGTAAACAGCATGAGACAGAGGATCAACTGCTCAGCTCAGTGCTGGCCTCATTCTGTTTGCAGCTGATGGCACTGTGATTTCTCCTTTCCACTCAAAGGAAAAGTAGACCCTAATATGCTCAGTGAAATATTCACAATAATCTGGCTGGTGATCTGCTGTTGCTTCAAAAGCTTAAAAAAGCCTTAAATATGCTAAAGTCTTACAGTATTAATCTGTAAGGAATTACTATCAATTTCCATGTTTTCACAGAAGGTTATTCTTTTCCTAGACCTAGCAAGACCTAAACTTTGAAAGCTTTTCCTAGAAGATTTGAGTTGAAATGAGGGCAATTTTGAACTGGTGGAAGAGATGAAGAGGATTTCCGTCTTGAAGTCATAAGACTTGTGCATCCTCAATGCTCATAAGAGACATGATAAAAGAAAAAAAAAATCTTTCTAAACATAGATCAAAATAATTGTTGAATTGATGTGTAGTCTAGAAGCCTCCTCAAGTTACACAAAATAAGCTGTGGTTGATTAAATTCAGTTGACTGTTACTGAGTTACTGCAGTTGTTCTAAATGAAATGCATGGAAAAAGTACAACATATTTGTCCAAAGCACCATTTAAAAATGAGTGAGTAGAATTTAACAGCATTCTTTAAAGCAAGTTATCTCGAGGCAGAATATTTTAGCTCAAGTATTTTAAGGGAAGGTCATGATCAGTTCAAACTTTATAAAAATGCTGGAAAATGAGGTTTTTGTCCTCTTTCTCCCCCACATTCTGAAGCAAAGATTTATTAGAATTAAAACAGAACACTTATGGAAGACTAAAATTTTGAAGTGAAACTTTTTTTGTTTTTAATGGTAATATTAAATGCCAATCCTAAATGGAAAAATTTGTTATGAAATGAAAACGTTATCAAAATAAGATATTTTAAAGATATAAGATAAAAGAAAACATATAAAGATAAAAGATATAAGAAAAAGAAAGCTTTATCTTATAAAAGTAAGACATTTTAAATTCCATCATTCTTGAGTGTTGATGAATTACAGAAATACCCCTTTTCCAACCTAAAAATGTTACATTTTTAAATATCTAGATTTTTCTATGTTTCAATTTGGGATCAAGAGATAATTTTTCAATTTTTGCACCAAAAGCATTTTTATTTTCCAAAGAAGTAAAAAGAAATCATATTTTTAAAAAATCATATTTCAATCTCAATGCATTTATTATTACTTCTACTAATGCATCAACAGAACTCTGCATGCAGTTTCTTTTAAATTAATATTTTTTGTGGTTTAATTATATTTAAAGCTGACTGAGTATACACCAAAAATCCATTGAATAATTTGACAACTGACTGAACAATTTGCTGACTAATGTGTTTACTGAAGGAACACTGCATATGTTCTGTTATATAGATTAATAGAGAGGTATAAATTATTTACAACACAAGCTGCAATGAAATGGACCTTAGTGGCGCCTCTCGCTCATAATGTAAACAATGACACCATCACATTGACAAAGAGGAGTACAAAAGGTATGAGTCAGTCTTGCAGCTATCAAGCAGACAGATGGTTTTAAAAAATCATGCACAATTAGTCCATCCTATTGAGTGGTTTTCATTCAATCTGGCACTGGAACGCCTCCAAAGAACAGTGTCTTCTTGAAGATGGGGTAGCCGGGCACACTATGAAGAATGACCATGTCTTTTCAAAGCAGTATCTCAATAGAACACAAACCAGCTCTTCATCTAAGAGGAAAGCATTTGTGAGGGCATTTCTGATCCATCACTGGGGATATAATGACTATTATTCACTGATATAATTTTCCTTTTAAGATAGCACCCCCACTTGTTGGAAACTTCTTAGAGATCAGAAACCATCCAGCACCTCATCAGGCAATGAACTGGCAACACATTGACTTAACAATGTGCTGCTGACTGCACTGCAGTGTGTAGGATTAAGAATAAAACTAGTTTATATGTTTTATTTTTTCATTTATAAATGAAAAATTCATGTGATGTGATTGACTCTCACATTATATCATCCAGAGTAATCCAAAACATTAGGAATTATTAGGAGTCCCATGGGGTAAGGCTCTAGGAGGAAGTGAAGTGCAAGAGAGCTGGTTAATATTCAAGCACCACTTCCTCCAAGCTCAAGATCAGTGCATCTCTAGGAGTAAGAAATCAGGCAAAAGGGGTAGGAAACCTGCATGGATAAGCAAGGAGCTTCTGGAAAAACTCAGATGGAAGAAGGAAGTTTACAGAATGTGGAAAAAGGGACTGGCCACTTGGGAGGAGTATAGGAATGTTGTCAGAGTATGCAGGGATGCAATGCGGAAGGTTAAGGCCCACTTGGAATTAAACCTGGCAAAGGATGTCACGGACAATAAGAAGGGCTTCTTCAAGTACATCAGTAGAAAAAGGAGACTAGGGAAAATGTGGGCCCTCTGCTGAATGAGGTAGGTGCCCTGGTGACAGAGGTTGCAGAGAAGCCGGAGTTACTGGATGCCTTCTTTGCTTCAGTCTTTACCGCTAACGCCATCCCTCAGGAATCCCAGACCCTGGAGGTAAGAGAGAGAGCCTGGAGAAAAGAAGAATCTCCCTTGATCGAGGAGGATTGGGTTAGAGATCATTTAGGCAAACTTGACACCCACAAATCCATGGGCCCTGATGGGATGCACCCGCGAGTGCCAAGGGAGCTGGCAGATGTTATTGTTGAGCCATTCTCTATCATCTTTGAAAGGTGACAGAGAACAGGAGAGGTGCCTGACTCGGGGAAAGCTAAGGTCACACCAGTCTTCAAAAGAGCCAAAAGGAGGACGCGGGAAACCAGAGGCCAGTCAGCCTCACATCCATCCCTGGAAACGTGATGGAACAGCTCATTCTGGATGTCATCTCTAAGCCTGTGGAGGAGAAGAAGGTTATTGGGAGTGGTCAGAATGGATTCACCAAGGAGAAATCATGCTTGACCAAACTAATAGCCTTCTATGATAGAATGACTGGCTGAGTGGATGAAGAGAGAGCAGAGGACATTGTCTGCCTGTCACAGACAGAGTGATTAACTTCACTTGTAAGAGAAAAGCAGTGAAATATTTCTTGATATAAAACAGTGATTTAACAAAGTTTGATGGTGAATGAGACAGTGTTTTAGCAAGATTTGATGGCAAGGCACACTTGGTTATTTACTGCACAAAGAACAGGGTCAAACAAAACTGTCAGAAAGACCCTCCTATTGAGTCATGAGGTTCAGAAAGGACCTCCTTGCTTTCTAAACTCCTTCTCAGAGAGCAGTTTAGGTGCAGCTGGATCGAATACTACTCCCAGACTTGGTCAATGGTTTATGTCTAAAGGATCATATATGCACATTCAATCCTTTATATCACTTAGCTAAGGTTTCACCGTATAGCATGCTGTTAGTCACTTACCAAGGATCTGTTGTAGCAAAGAATCTCTAAACCTCAAGGCCTAACCTTGAGTTGGTGTCCCTGTTCAAGGGGAGATCCTGGCATGCAGCTCACAGCGTGCAGCCCCTCAAAGGGCTCTTGGGCTGTGTGCTATTTATAGAGTAAGATAATTGACCTATAGTCATATATGCAAAGGAACAAGATATCTAGGTCCCCATTGCAGACTGTGTTTGGCTATGTTGTCATTCATCCCCCAAAGTCCAGGTACAACCCATCACAGCTCCCACAGAAAATTATGGCTTAGGCAGGAGAAGGGGAAGGGGGAAGGGGGATAGCACACTGCCACACTGCCTCAACTTCAGCAAGGCTTTTGACACTATCTCCCATAACATCCTCACAGGCAAGCTTAGGAAGCGTAGGTTAGATGAATGGTCAGTGACCATGTATTGAGAACAGGCTGAATGGCAGAGCTCAGAGGGTTGTGATCAGCAGTGCAGAGTCTCGTTGGCGGCCTATAGCTAGCGGTGTTCCCCAGGGGTCAGTACCAGGTCCAGTCTTGTTCAATATATTCATCAACGACTTGGATGAGGGGACAGAGTCCCCTCAGCAAGTTTGCTGATGACACAAAACTGGGAGAAGTGGCTGACACACCAGAAGGCTGTGCTGCCATACAGTGAGACCTGGACAGGCTGCAGAGTTGGGCAGAGAGGAACCTAATGAAGTTCAACAAGGGCAAGTGTAGGGTGCTGCACCTGGGGAGGAATAACCCCATGCACCAGTACAGGTTAGAGGCTGACCTGCTGGAAAGCAACTCTGAGGAGAACGACCTGGGAGTTGTGGTGAACAACAGGATGACCATGAGCCAGCAATGTGCCCTTGTGGCCAGGAAGACTAATTGTCCTAAGGTGCATTAAAAAGGTCAGCAGGTTGAGGGAGGTTATCCTCCCCCTCTACTCTGCCCTGGTGAGGCCACATCTGGAGTTCTGTGTCCAATCCTGGGCTCCCCCGTTCAAGAAAGACAGGGAACTACTGGAGAGAGTGCAGTGGAGGGCTACGAAGATGATCAAGGGAAAGTAGTAACTCTCTTATGAGGAAAGGCTGAGAGACCTGTGTCTGTTTAGCCTGGAGAAGAGAAGACTGAGAGGGGATCTCATCAATGCTTATAAAGCATTAAGTGGCTGTCAAGAGGATGTGGCCAGAATCTTTTCAGTGGTGCCCGGTGACAGGACAAGGGGTAACAGGCACAAACAGGAACACAGGAAATTCCATCTCAAAGTGAGGAAAAACTTCTTTACTTTGAGGGTGACATAGCACTGGAACAGGCTGCCCAGAGAGG
>VWZL01005999.1:0-52081 GCA_013396915.1 Stercorarius parasiticus | reverse complement strand
CATAGGAGAGATGCTCCTTCCCTTCATCACCTTCAGGACCCTTCATGGAATTCTCTGCAGTATACCCATGTCTCTCTTCTAATGAGGAACCTAGAACTGGACACAGAACTCCAGGTTTGGCCTCACCAGTGCTGAGTGGAGGGGAAGGATCACCTCCCTTCAACCTACTGTCAGTACTTTGTCTAATGCAGCCCAGAACACTGTTATCCATCTTTGCAGCAAAGACACACTGCTGGTTCCTATTCTGCCAAGCTGCTTTCCAGCTGCGTGATCCCCAGCATATATTGGTGCGTGGATATATATGCACATGCACATATACACACACATATACATTTATTTAATTATTTTATAGTAGAATGTTCTTCTGAACCTTTTAGTTAGAGGTGAAAATCTATAGTTGTGGAAAGATATACCCGTTAAAGTTTGGATAGAATAGCTAAACCTCTTCTCCCCTGGTTCCCTGATGAGTGTCCTGATCCATCATCTAATGATTACCTTCCTTATGATGTGTGATGTAGTGATTACCATCCCCAAAGCTCAGGGAGCAAACCAGTTTATCTGTATCCTCACTAATTCTGCATTGGCAACAGTCTGTGGTTGAGGCTGAAACATTAACTTGTTGCTCTGAAGGCAAACAGTGTAGAAAAGTTTATATCACTCTTATCTTTCTGTCCTCCTTTCCCAAAAAATAATGGTTTCTTCCATGCTTCACCCGTTTCCTGACTCAACCTGTGCCTGGAAACATTCAATGCAATTCAGCAGCACGTTTGAGCCTCTGTCTAGCCCTATTTTGATTACTAGTGATGTAATCGGCTTTACTAAGATAAAAAGCTTGGTTTTGCTGATTGTCTGTACACAGTGTAATGTATCTGTTCATGTTGATGCTACAGCATGAGCCAAGAACCTGTGCAGCTTCTATTGGGCAAAACATTAATTTTATGGTGTTAAGAGTGTGAGGAGTTGCTAATGACAGTTGGTCTGCTGAAGGAATTTCCAAGCCTGAGTTAGGAGTTAAGACATTATACTAAGTGCCTCAAATAGCATGACCAGTAAAGAATGAGGATGCTATACTTAGGTTTTAATGTTTCTCAGCAAAGATGTGCATGATAAAAAGAGCACAAATGTTTACTTGCAGGAATGGTTAAGTTAAAGATAACTTGTACTCCACCAGTGGTCCATGTTTATGATGGGGTTTTTTATGTCCTGTGTTCTGATGTTTTTGCAACTGCTTGTAATACTAGATCATTGGTTAACTATGAGAGCTAAAAAAATAGCTTAGGGTAAAGCATAGATATTATTGCCTTTCTCTCTGACACACTTTTAATAATATCACTTTCAGAGGCTTGCAAATAACATCAGCAGGATAATGCATAGTCTTTGAGTATTAAACGCACTGTGGCTCAGATCCGGTGAAACTAATATAGGCATCTAAATTAGATTTCTTGTCCAGGGGCAGAAACAATCCAGTCCTTATAAAGTGAAGTGCTTAAATACCCTGTAAGTCCCTGGAGAGAAAGTGAACTGATCCACCTGGGTTCTGTTCTTATTTATACAGAGATGTTGTAGGGTACCTGTAGGAAATGCTAAGCCTCTAAATCCCCTCAGAATGCACACGTACCTTCTGTCTGTACATCATTTTAAAAGTGTATGTGAATTTGCATATAATAATCATGTAGAAACCCTTTAAATCCTAGCTTGGATAATTGACGTTGTGAAGCAAACTTGTAAATTCCTTCTACAGCTCAGCTGGCATTTGGCAGAGATATTTCTCTGTACTACTAAAAAACCAATTAACAAGGCAGTCATCAGGCTGAGGTTCATCAAGTTCTGACCTTTTCAATATATATTGGTCTAGACGAAAGAATTGAAAGATCCTTTGCTAAGTAAAAATGGAGGGTATCACTGTATGTCAGCCAATCTCTAACTTTCTCCTTCAAAGCAGTGAGATTGATAATATGAAGTGAAAACACTGAGTTCTCTAGCCATCTCTAGCATCACTAAAGAAGTGCAGCTGATATGAACTCACACCTGAGTAGAGTTCTAGGTTTTGTAGAGTGGTTTTCACCTACTGGTCTGGGGTAAGGGCTAAGTATGTGTGTATATCCAGTCATCCTCCACAACATTTGCTGAATTCTTTCAGTCACTTCTAAATTAATGGGATACCACAAGTTTATAGCTTCCATCTGAAAGGACTGAAGGTATGATTCAGTTTCTTATTCACCTATATGTGTAGGCTTCTCCACATTAGCTAGATTACTGACCTCCCACTGTAGGCAATGAAGATCTAGTGCAGTTCCCAGCACATAGGAATTAACCTCTGTGCTTTTGAGATTTGAAATGATTTGAGGGGTGTCATGGGTTATCATGCTGCCTGTCTCCCAGTGGATTTTCTGGAAATGTTCCCTCATAAATCTAGTGCCATATTTACCGTCCCTCTGTGGATTCTTAGACACCATGTGGCATTTCAAATGGTGCTAAATGCTTGGGTTTATGCAAATGAAATAAGAAAGCAGTTGATTGGAATGTGAACTTATATCAGAATAATATAAATTTGGGAATGTGAGGAAATTCGACAATATTTTAATGTAATTTTTATGTAACTTCAAGTAAATAAAAATACACAAATTAAGAGCTAATAACTTCTCAGTCCATAAAAAAGGTGGTTTCAGGCAAGCTGCTAGGATGATCTCCATATTACTCTATTAGCTTATCAATGTAGGAGAAATTTGTGCCTGAAATTTCACTTGCCTTTGAAATGGCAATTAGTTGATTATAGTCAGTACAGGCAGAATATGCTCATATTTCTCTACTTTTCTTATACAGATCGTGCAGTAAAGCTAACTTTTTCTTTTTTTATAACAATTTGTCTGGCTGAGGAGGTATCTTGTCAGCTGATATTTTTTCTGAAGAAAGATGTTATAGTTCAATGCACTGTGCAGATACGATCCAAAGGGATCGTTTTTTTGTCTTTTAGCTAATTCGAAAATTGTCCAAAAGTCCTGTAAATATGGCTGGCATTTCTTGCACAAGCAAATGACAATGTGAAAATCTGTGAACGGGGAAAATGATAACCATTCAACACAGTTATGTGAGACATTAATTTCCAAATATGGTTTTCTATCAGTAAAATCAGCAAATGCCAGTAAATGTCAGTAAAGTATCAATAAAGGCTTTGAAGCTGTCATGAGATGCTGTTCAAATAAAAAGTTGTTGCAACATAATGATATAATACCGTTTCTTTATCTTACACACAGACTACTTACCTGACTTTTTATTCAGTATCTCATATAAATTGAGCATATGGTTTGCTACTAAATGTGTTGGGGTAAATTTATTTAGCTGAAGAGTGGATCTTCACTAGGTAAATCACTTTGGAACATGGTAATAAAATTATTGGGGAATGATGATGAATAGTAAATACAAGCCTTGCCTTTCTTTGTATTAATTCTGCATTGCCAAAGGTTCAGAACAATTTTGTGATAAAAATATTCTACTTGTGTTGCTCATTTTATCTGAAACATTTATTCTCACAAATGTCCCCATTACAATGTATAGAGTGTGTCCATGTGAAAACACGTATTTTTTGATACATTAGATTATATTAGCTGTTCAAATCAATTATAACCTCTGGTCATATAAATAAGAGCATATCTTTCCTTGACCTTCAAAACAGCACCATTTTCAGTGCATACTTAAATGTGTAATACAGTTTTATTTGCATAAAATAATGTCTTTAGTTTTGAGAAGATGTTTTGCCTGTTTTCTATGTTTTTACAAGGTCATGTTATTTATAGTCATTATTTGGCACCTGTCTATCTTTTTCTGTCTTAGTGACTGTCAGATTGTTGATTATATCAGATTGTTGCAGAAATTGCTCAATGTGTGCGTGGCTATTCAGTCATCCTCTTTGGCAACATATTTTTTAGTTCTTTCAATAAATTTTAACTGATTAGGATGCCAGGATATTATAACTCACATCTGTAAATCCTGTATGTTCAATGAAACTAGTGAAAGTAAATGCAGTGGGAGTGGATCAGATAACAGTGGTGTATCCCAGGTCATTTTCCAGTTCAAACTCTGGTTTACACTAATTTTTTAATCATACAAATAAACTCCATCATAATGGCTTGCATGGATCTCAGCAATGAAAATTAGCATAACTTTCAGCAAAGCTCCACTGTCATTTAGGCATCTAATTGATATGCTGAGATTTGCCAATATGCTTAAGAGCCAGCTGTTCATAGCAATTTTAATGAAAGTAGATAGGTGCTAAGCACTTTTGAAAGTCTACTAGTGTAGTTTGTGTTCCTAAAAAGAGCTGCAAGTTGCTGACCGCTTTCAAAAATCTTGTTTTGAAAACTTTTTCAGATGCCTGTTTCCCTTAGATCAGTCCTGGCTGTGTTTTCATCTGCAAGCACATAACATGACAATTGCCATCACATTCAAACTGCACTGTGTACAATGAACACTGTTGTTTCACTCTCCAGTAACATATTTTGCTCATTAGTGGCAATAATAGCAAAAATCATGTGCTGCTGGATTTTTAAATGATTTTGTGGTGTTTATCATGTAGCGATGGAGTCTGTTTTGATTAATGAGGGCAGTCCAGGTGCAGTCCCACCGGTGCTTAGTAGAGGGGAAGGATCACCTCCCTCGACTGCCCAGGACACTGTTAGCCTTCTTTGTGGCAAAGGCACATTGCTGGCTCCTCTTCAACTTAGTGTCCACCAGGACCCCAGGTTATTTTCTGCCAAGCTGCTTTTCCAGCCATGTGGCCCAGCATATACTATGTTTGAGGTTCTTCCTCCATAGGTGCCAGACTTTGCATTTGTCCTTGTTGAACTTCATAAGGTTCTTGTCCTTGTTGAACTTCATAAGGTTCTTGTCAGCCCCTTTCTCCAGCCTGTTGAGGTTCTTCTGGATGGCAGCACAACCCTGCCAGTCGCTATCAGCCACTCCTCCCAGTTTTGTGTCATTAGCAAACTTGCTGAGGATGAACTCTGCCCCATCATCCAGATCAATAATGATTTCTGTAATTTAGTGTAGACCTATCCAATCTAGTTTTAGAGTAACTAGCTTGTCAGGATAGTAACAGGGTGAGAGGTGACCCTAAAAAAGATTAAACTGTCCTTCTATATGGCAAGTTGTACTGCTAGTAGTTCGTGTTCCATAGATCACGCCTCCAGTGGTCATGCAAACATAACTCATTGAAAGTAGTGAAGGCAAAGATCAATCACTATTTTCATCAATTGTTAACAACAGGTGGTTTTAAAAGCATTTTAAACATTGTTCTATTGCTCTTGACATAATTTGGAATCTGTCAAATTTAACTAAAGAAGGAAGGAAAAAGGGATTGCAAATGCTTGGTCTGGTACAATGGGATATCTTGAATGGTCTTCCTGGAAAAAAGGTCTAAGTGATGAGTTGGGCTTCCCTGCCCTACTCTTAAGTCTCTATTTTTGCAGTCTTGTGCTATTTTCTGGATGCTTCCTTCTCCCTTAAACTGTTTCTGCATAATAGAAAAACACATAATCAGAAACATTTTCTTCTGTAGTTCTAGTTGAACCATGAACGTTTCAGAGATTATGTATGTACTAGAAGAATTATTCATATTAAAAATTTGTAACATTCATCCTTGAAATATACTGTATGGAAAAGATGTTTAAATAGACAATTCCCTTTCTACGTGAGGTTTTGTTATTAATACTTTTTGCCTATTTTTAAGATCTGAAGATTGTATTTGAAACAGGAGAACATTATTCAGGGAAAAGATGCTTCTTTTGTATTCCATTTCTTTGTACTTATTCTCTTATAGGAGTTTTATCAAAATGACATCAATTTTAGTAGACTACAGTTAACTACAGTTAACAGGTAGCTACAGTTAAAAATAAAATCCCCAGTAATTTTCAAATATAAGTTATTACCTGTTATTGACTGAATAACATTTGTGTTCCATTTGTTGGCAACTGTCATGCTTTTACCTAATCTTCTATCGATTTATCACTTTCATAAGAAAAAAAAGAAAGAATTTGATTCAGAAGGGCTTCAAATAAAAATATCTTCCTTTGAACCAAAGGAGACCAGACAATAAGAATATTTTGTCATAGCCCAACCTTTTTGTTGCTTCTAGTGTTGGGGTATTTTTTTGTTCTCTTTTTTAGATTTGATTTTTTTTGTTTGTCTTCCTTATGAATGCAATTTGACCTCTAGAACTTTTCTTATGTAGTATTTTAACACTATTGAGAAGTATGGGTCTCAGAATTGTGATACTACTTTTTTCCTCAAGGATTAGAGAAGAAAAAACTCCAAGGTACTCTAAGGGAGATTCATTTCACCTAACTTCAGATATCTAGAAAGTAAATATCTAACACGTGAGATGGGCATTTATTTAAGGAGGGATTTATCTTGAAATAAATTTTTTTTCTTCATTTACTGGAGAGAGAGCATAGCATGATGAATTTAAATTAAGATCTCTGTATCCGTATAATTGCGTAGAAAGCTTGCATCTTAAATTTTGCACTCTTTATTTCGACCACTATGTAAAATACATAGATTGATAAAATAGTCCCTAGAGGTGGAAGCGGGGGCGGGGTGGAGAGTAAAACAGTTCCTGTTTTCCTAAACTAACTAACATTTGAATCATTAACACATCAGTGTGATAAGTAAATTGATCAAATTAGTACCAGTTTCAAAGATAGACCCAGTAGTACTAGCAGTCCAACATGACAGTGTATGTGCTGAAAAAAGTGTGGGCATATTTACAAATTAAGTTAAAATTAAAGTTTGAACAGTGGCATAAAAGATAACAAGGGACCACTTATAGAAAATAATATTGAAGATTTTAATAAATGGACTCATTAAATCATAAGCTTTGGGGAAGTGTTCATGTTGTGGAAGTGGTTTCAACACCACAGTTTAATTACTTACCACAGATGCTGCCAATGAATGTTCCAATCCCATTACTTAGTTTGTCCAAGAGGACGGGGAAAAAAAAAAATCAGTTTCTTAATTTTTATATCAAATGTAAAGCCTCAGAGAATGTGTATGTGTGTGTTTGTTTGTTTATCTAATATATTCATTTTGGTAACTTAATGATAGGTTAAGGAAAACAAACTTCAACTATGCTGTGTTAATTTTGTTTTGGTTTGGGTTCGGTACCCTGATGTGGGGGAGGGAGAGGGAGGATTCAGGATTATAACTGAAGGGTGGAAAGCCAGTTAAAAATTTCTTCTGAATATGGAATTATTTTTAATATGTGAGGAAAATGTTGGAATTACAAATCAATTAAACACTGAACACATTTTCTCTGCCAGTGACTGTGATCACCAAAAATACCAGATCAGTAGATATCAGTAGTATTAGACAGATAACACAATTAGATTTCTTTCCAAAATTCCAAGACTCTTAAGTATTATTGCTGTGTGATTGATCTTTTGCAATATATTGTCACCTGCATGCATACACAGATCACAGAGTTACAGACAGACTAATGAAAGTCTGTTGTGTCTAAGCAGTAAATCTTACTGTAAAATATTTGTAATAGAAATGATTAGCTGAATGTTTCAAGAAAGAACTAGTCTAGAGTTTCTTAAAGAGCCTTAAGTCTGCTGCATCTGACTGCTGAGAAGAAGATAACCTTTCTCTGAGAATACAGAAATCTGAGGGATTTAGTATAGTCTCTTCGTGATTTGGTTGATCAGCTGGCTTGACTAACTCACACACTATGAATAATTTAGTCCATGAGCAACACAAATATTGAATTTCATATACTGAATATTTGTGTTACTACAGAAAAATGTTTGGAAATCATCTCTGAACTAAACCAGGTTTATTGAAATCATTAATTAAACATGAATCAGAAATAAAGAATTCCAAACAGATTCGGCATTTTCAATGAGTTGAAAGAACATGGTAGAAAAAAAAAACAAAACAAGACATGCTGAATTAGAGAAATTATTAATTACAATTTTACTTCATTATTTTATTTCTAAGACAATATATTGAAACAATTTTTCTAAAAACAGATCAAAACTGGAAAAGTTAAGTTAGGTACAAGCTTTTTCTTTTTTTTTTTTATTTCAATTTAAGGCCCCTAATTACAGTCAAGTGAGTAAAGCAGATAATTATGTTGCATTTAGCTCAATTCATTCAATTTCTAGCAAAACAAAAAGGTTTTTAAGTAATATTGCTAAGGTTCAGTGGATAAAATGAGATTTAGAAATGAAGTTTAAACTTCAACCCATACATGATCATTATGATATTTAGGAGTCCAGAAAAGATAACAACTTTTGTATTTTTTAAAATACTTAAAGGAGAGGGTGAGGGAATGTTTCCATAAAAATCGGGGGCAATAATTTTATGACTGCAATACATTTTTATTTTCCTATCAAAATATAGTTATTTAAAAGTAAGAGTTAAAAGTCATGATAAAATATGTTTGTAGGAAATACACAATTATATGATTCCTCAAGTTGTATCATCTGCTATGCAAAATTAAGTGAATTGCTTATGTACAAAACTGTCCCAATTTTCAAAATAATATATATTTTCTCATGTCTTTTTCTAAGCACTATTTTAAATTATAGTTTTAAAGGGTTTTTTTACTATATTGTTTTTCTCTGAATATAATTCTTAAGCTTGTAAATAATGCATACTTAATCATAGAATCATAGAATGTGTTGGGTTGGAAGGGACCTTTAAAGGCCATCTAGTCCAACCCCCCTGCACTAAGCAGGGACATCTTTAAGTAGATCAGATTGCTCAGAGGCCTCATCGAGCCTGGCCTTGAATGTCTCCAGGGATGGGGCCTCCACCACCTCTCTGGGCAACCTGTTCCAATGTCTCACCACCCTCATTGTAAAGAACTTCTTCCTGATGTCTAATCTACACCTTTAAAACCATTGCCCCTCATCCTATCACTACATGCCTTTGCAAACAGCCCCTCCCCAGCTTTCTTGTAGGCCCCCTTCAGGTACTGGAAGGCCGCTATAAGGTCTCCACAGAGCCTTCTCTTCTCCAGGCTGAACTCTCTCAGCCTGTCCTTATAGGACATGTGTTCCAGCCGTCTGATCATCTTCGTGGCCCTTCTCTGGACCCGCTCCAACAGGTCCATGTCCTTCTTGTGCTGAGAGCTCCAGAGCTGGATACAGTACTCTAATCAATAGCCCCAAATACTTTCAATTTCTCACATAAACAGTGCAAACATGCTGGTGTTCTCATTCCTGTTGTCTTAGTATTTTGTTCATGAATAATTAATTTGGTATGTATAAAAATAAAATTTGTTATGTATTTTTCCTTATTAGAAAATATTACTGATGACTGAAATATCTTGGTCATTTCACTTGAGAATAGTTAATAATATGATTCGTAGAAACCATTTAAAGTTCTAATGAAGGCATTTAAATGAATATGTTGCATTGTTAAGAGAGCCATAATTCTTACGTACTCTAAATCTGTTCCTCTCAAGTATAGATTTTAAGCATGAAATTCACTTAGTGTTGCGAGAGCAAAAATTAAAGTGAGATTGAAAGAGACAAGCCATACTTTAATTCCATTCCCCGGTACCTTTCTGTAATTAATTTAATAATTATCTTTCATTTTCACCTTGGACCTTTAGAACTAACCCATAGTATTGGAGAATTCTTGATTCTGAGATGTTTTTATTCTCTTTTTCAAGCATGTAAGCACTTCCATACAAAAACTATGCAGTAAAAATGTTTAAGATTGGAGAAGCTGGTCAGAAAATGGGCTGTAAATTTTCAACCGAAACAGAAGTAGTAAGAAAAATTATAAAGAACTGAGATATATTTTCTGCAGAAAAACCCCAACGTTTTGTTAAAAAAAAAAAATAATTCTGAAGATATCAGTCATAAACTCAAAAACTGTTAATTTGAAAGTTCTGTTTGTTTTTTCATGGAAAATGCTTTCTATCTTGGAGGAGAAGAAAACACTATGAGTTCTCTGTCTTTTTTGTAATATATAGGGTATTTCAGGGCTGTGCAGTTTTGTCTATGAAAGAGAGTTAAAAAAGGAAAATAACATTTTATTTTGACATGCAAGGGAAACTAGGCAGGCAGAGTTTGATAATTTTTGATGCCGTGTCTCTTGTCATTTAAAGCCTATTCATGCATCTTTTTGATTCCCACAGTGTTTGCATGTACACTTTTGTTCTTGGGTATATGCCAGGGAGTCAAATAATTAAATTGAATGTCTTTGTAATGCCTGGTAGATAATCAGCATAAATTAGAAAAACTTATATGGCCTCTTAAAAAATGCCTGTTTATGAAGACTAATTGGTAAGTGGTTAACTCAAAATTACTTGTAAGTTCATACTTTCTAGTAGTAAGTGCTAAGTCTGACTTTTCTCTGTTCATACTATATTCATTTTCAGAATTTTAAGTATTATTTTCCTACTATATTTTTGTGACACTAAGTAAATAAAATGATTTAGAATAAAACAATATAGTGAGGTTTGAGAATCCTCTGGAATGTGTTGATCTAGGTTAAAAATGAGGACTCAGCATTGGAAAATCAAGTTGATTTGGGTAAAACCTATCATGCCTTCCAGAAAAAAGGTAATCTCTTTGGTATGCTGTTTCATTTCTCAACCTTGTTGGACTTTTAGTAAAAAAAATAAATTAAACTTCTATCACTTCTAGAAAAGAAAGTTAGTTAAAGTGCTTTATTACTGCGATCATGAAAAACAGCATTAATTCTTTTCTAGCTAGTTTTTAACAAGATTTATAATAATATAAAATCACAATTTATGTGAAACACTATTATTCCTGATTTAAACCTTCTTAGTGAGATTAGCATTTAAATTATCTGCCATCAATTTTATTTCAGTTTTTAACAATGGCTTATGTCTATTTAATAACTGTAGACTAAACCAAAGATCTTGTTCATATCAACCATCATTTTAATCCCAGGGATGATATGGATATGTTCGTTTAGGCAGAATCCTGACTTAATTGATGCATGTATTCATACAGAAGTAGATCCATTTGGTATGCTATTAATAATATTAGCTCAGTATGCAGTTATTTCTGCCTATAAGCTTTAGTTTAAGTGGAAATAATTAAGTTTCACATCAGGCTATTCTTGGAAAAAGAAATACGAAAACTATTTACAATCATTGCAGAATTGTCCTGAAAAACATATTGTCTCCAAGATCAATGTACCTATGAAAAATGTAAATGACAATTGCCGATCATTTGCCAGTTGCAGAACCTATGTTCAGCTCTATCTGCGAAGTCCGCATAATTTTTTTGAAAATGAAGCATTTCAACAAACTCTTAAGATGAAACAAAAAAAATTCAAGTAATTGATTCACTATTCTGTTTATCTTATAGGTTCAAAAGGTTTTAAATAAGGATATGAAATTTAAACGTTATTAAACAATTAGTTTTTATAGCAAGAGGGTTTGTATCCAACAGAAGTAGCTCAGAGATTATTGGTTTTGTAAAAAAGAAGTAGCACTTTTTGGGTGACTTTTTTTCATTAATGTTTGCAGTGGAGCATGAATAGGCTAACTGATATTTCTTAAAATGAGTATACACAGTTTTAATCAGAGTAACACTGAATTAAGTTGAAATGTGCAGTTATGCTGGTATTTAGCAGCATTTCTTACAGTTGTCTTATAGGCAGAAAATACAAAGTGTTTAATAATTTATGCCGTTCACCACACTAGGCAACTGAAATACTTCCATTCCTATAGCAATAAAATGACATGGGAATAATGACTTCTTTTTCTACAAGCTTAAGAGAGATAAAAAATTCTTCTAATTGGAATTTTTCCAAAGCTGCACAGTGTTTCTCAATAGGTAAGGCAGTGTAAGCACGGTAAGACTTTGAAAGTTGACTGAGAACTTTTTTTAAGAAAAGTTTTAAAACAGGTTTTTTTAATACTTTCCAGGAATTCACACAAACCCTTTATTTGCTTTTCATTTTAATCTGTACAAAGAACAATCATAACCTTACATTTCAGAAGCCTATATTCCTTCCTGGTATCTGCATTACTGTGATCATCAACAATAACCAGCCATAACAAATCTGTACATGGAAGAAGAAACATAAAAGGACTAGGATGGCTAATCAAATTTATCTCTCTTGAAAACCATTCAATATGCAGGCTTTATGTCATTCCTTCTTCATATTTTTGTTTCATATGGTAATGTGTTTCCCTGACTCAAGGTTGTCAAGTGACTTCAGATATATGTTGGATCAAGAAAGAGATGCAAGGGCTTTGTTAAAAAAAAAAAAAAAGTGCCATAAAAATCCACATCTCATTTACTCATAGTTAATTTAAAGGATTTTAAGCTTCATGTTCTTCTGTTATGATTATTAATATTATTAAGATAAGGCTAATCCTGTGTTGTGCATAACATTGCCTTGTAAGTTGTTGAGGGCACAGCACTCTAGGATTTTTTTAAAGGGAGAATGCATCTAGATATTGGCATAATTTTGAGAGAAATGGAAGTTGCTTTCTGCCTACCATAAAATCAAGTGTTTGGGTATGAAATTTAATACTATTCAGGGTATAGAATAATTATGTGTTGTCAAGGACTACTCAAGATTTTAGATCACAGTAAATAGACATGGGCAGATAGAGACCACATAAAGCATAGTTTTGAATGATGCTGTGCCCCTTTTTTTTGGAAAAAAAGAAGGTAAAGCATTTTGCGTATGCTTAGTATTTTACTTTGGCATGCAGGGAACACTTTCTCACTTTGTTCAGATTTATAGCCCTGACACCTGTCCTGGAGGAAATATCAAGGCTTTCTTTATAATAGTAGGAAAACTATGATGTTTCTGCATCTTCCCTTTTGGGTAGGCACATACCAAGGTGGTGGAATTTAAGGTTTAGTTCACCCTGACTGACGAATATTGTCATATCTCACACTTTTCACAAGCTAGGAAGCCCTACCTAAATAATCGGGGCATGTTCTCTGCCTCTTCAGAAGGATGAGGATACTGTGAGTTTTGGTGAGGCAGTTTTCTGGCTTTTCCATTGTCTTGTAATCTCTTCCAAGACTGAGGTGCAGGAGAGAAGAGGGTGATTATTTCCTTCCCAGGCAGGTGACACCCTCTGTTTCCTCAGTAGTGGTTCAATTTCATCCTAGATGCCACACTTTCAACAGGGGATAATGGGACCCATCCCATCTCTCAGATGATTATTTATGTAGAATATGTAATATTTATCATTCAAATCAACTAATACTCTCACCTGGATCATAGCTGCAAATCAATTAGATAAAAGAGAGGCTGGGGGAGATATGTCAGGGAGCAGCAAAAGCAGCAAAAAAAGAGCTGCTCCCCAAGGAAGGAAAGTAGGATCTGAGAGCAACAGCAAGACAGGCAGCAATAAGGGTGCAGTTCCATGGCATGGCCACCGTCAGTGACTGCACCAATACCAAACTCCTCCTTTTGTGTTCATTAGACTTGACTTTCCTTTTGGCAGTACCGGAGTACCTTTCACTCATGATTTCAAATTGCATGTGCCTCACTGAGATGAGCATGTCTGCTCTCTGCAGTGCTATGTTGAAAGTAATTTAGAAGTACAGCTGAGAAAGGACTTGGTGGGTTTTTAACTGGGAAGAATGAGAAGTGTGATGACACAAAGTTACTAAAAATTCTCAGGATATTGCTAGTATGAGAAGTTCTAGCAGTGCTAGAAGTAACTATGCTGAAGTAGCATAGTTACTTCAGTAACTATGCTGAAGTAGCACAGAAGTGACAGCTCTGAGTTTCCACGTGTTACAAACCCCAGAAATCTTCATTTAATGTTAGATACAATTCCCTCTTAATGAAGTATGTCATAGCCATGAAATACCAAGCTGAATGTAACATGGTTTCCAGGGAAACATCTTTATTAACTGAATTTCCTGATCAAGTGCATCCTGATTTAATAAAAATATATTGATTATTTTGATGTAATAAGGAAAGATGACTATGGAGTAGAAAAACATTGAAGCAGATTATTGAAACTTAGAGAACATGAAACATCTTTATATGACTTTTGATTTCTTAACAGTAGCTTTAGTTTCAACTTTTTTTTTTTTTCCTCACTCACGGGGTTTAGCCCTTAGGACAGATAAACATACAGTGTTTATCACGAGTAGGAGGGAGTAATTAATATTTTTCTCAAAATTGTTTTTCCCATATCTTCACAGTTGTGAAATGGCCTATCTTTTACCCCCTAAGATTTTTTTTTTCTTTTACTTTTACTGCTACTTTTTTAGTTAGTTAATTTGTTGTTGTTGTTGACAAAAAAAAAAATAAATTATCATTTGTCCATTGAGTAGACAGGTTTTTTTTCCAGAAGGAAATAACACAGGTTTCTGTCTGCTTTTAAAGTTTTAGTTAGAATTTTTTTTTTTCATTTCTAGAATGAATTTCTAATGAGAAAGAAAAAGAGGTCCATCTTTTATTTGTGTTTGCTGCATGAAATCTCAGAATTTTACGACAGCACAGTGTTCACTGGTTATGACTTCTTTATTTGAAACACCTGGCAACTCAGTTAGAAAATCTCATAGCTATAAATATTTGCTGTAAGAGCTTAGACATAGATTGGACCATCAGAGTAAAGAAGTAGCTGTCTGATAGGAAGTTGCCAAATAAGATTGTTGGAATTTAATCCTTACTGATATAATAATCTTGCCACAAAAAAACCCCAAACTTGTCATTAATTCCATTAAGCATTAGGAAGTGCAGGTAACTTAGTATATTACCTCAAATTTCTGCAGGGGAAACTGATAATTTGATTTCTCAGTTTTGTGCCTGTGTTCTGTTAAATTAATTGTTGACAGAGTACACTGTTTGGTTCAGAATTCCTCAATGTACGTTAAATCATTTTGCAAGAGCAGATGTCATCCTGCCTAAACTCTGAACATGATCTGTCTTCAGATCTTTGATTTTTAATCTATTGAGTAGTGGGCTGAGAATTTCAAAGGGAAAAAAAAATCACAAAAGATATATTTAAAATCTTAATATTATGAAATATAAAATAACTTATTGTTATGAAATACACTTAGAACCACCATTTATTAGCAGATTTTAATATTCTTATTTAGTAACATTAATTGCATAATAACCAACACCAGAACATGCACACATACATATACATAAAAATCCATATCATATCTAACATAAAAAATGATTGTTTTTAATTTCTTGATAATCTGAAGTTTCTGAGCCCTTACAGTGATATCGTGGGTGTCAAGATTCTAAGAATACACTCTTTAGAAAGTTATTAGAAATAGTAGCTTAAATACCTTCCTAAGAATTGTGTTTTTCTCTACACACTAGGAAAGGTAAATACATTTGAAAATAAATCGGACTCTAACCATAGATTCAGTTTTCTTGTTGCTCAATTTAGATTTAGACATACAGTAAAAATGACAGTGATTATTCTGCTGTTCTTGTACTGACCCTAGCTCAATAATATTACATGTAAAAACATATAGAAATGCTGTATTTTGCCTAATACCATTACAGTCAATGTGAAAACACTCACCGGCTATGGGGGAAGAGAACAGAATCTTGATATTTAAATCCATGAGGTTAGACGTGAAGGTAGCATATGTTAGACCATAATACAGTTCAACAAATATGTCAGAGTAGTACACATTTTAATGCACTTCCTGATAAAATTTTAAGGGGCTGCCATCTCGACTGAAAATAGCAGACTTTGGCAGCTGGCTATTTTCCTGTAAAAAAAGAAGTCAATATCAAAGTTTAAGAATATTTTAAAGTATAATTTATTTCATGCGCAATTTATTTACAAACATATCAAGCTCTTAACCTCAACCATGTATGACCAAAATAAATATTTCATGTTTGGTTTAGCCTTCTTAATTGTATATTTGCGATATAACATATATTCATTATAGCATTTACTGTCACATCCTGATAAGAAGAATACATGAATATTAGGATTACTACATTTAAGATGTTGTAAAATTATTATTTATGCAGTCCTTGTGCAAACTAATAAATCCCAAGGTTTTCTTTGTATTACCTGTTCCCTTTGCAAGCTTACTATTTGCTATGAACCTAGGGGCTTTGTGTGTATTGCTAGTTTTCCTATGATAAATTATCACACTTTTAGTCTTATTCCTTCTCCCTGAACTCAGCTCAATTACTTTGTTGTAAGGGATCTTTGTACCTTTCTTTCTAATTTATCTTTCCCTCTTCCATTTTTTATATTCCCCACCTGTTTTCCTCTTTCACGGTATCAATATTATGGATATTTTGTGAGATACTAGATAGCCAGGAAGATGGGCAGAGCCAAACATGATGTGTACTGTCATCTGAAATGTGCCAGACGTTGTCAATGTACAAAAGACAGCATAAAACTATCAATTTTGCTAACTAGAGGCTAATGTTTTAATAATGTAAACTGGTTTTAATCCATTTTTGCCTAGAACTTCAGTGAACATAAGCGTGACTCAAACTATCTACAAGTTTTCTTGCTTATGATTAGCCTACAGAGAACACCTCATATCCCTGCTAGTTCAGCTAGATAGCTTTCATTAAATAAAAAAAAAAGTTTGCCACATAGCTTTTGTTCATCTATTAAAGATGATACTTTGATTTTCAGTAGAGAAGATGTGAGTAGCATTTAACCCATTCAAAATTCCTAAATGCATTTCTACAATTTTAATGTATGATGCATCTGGTGAACAAACAATAGTAATAAATAGATAAGCAAATTAAAAAAAAAAAAAGCCAAACCTTAAGTTCAAATATAAAATCTAGGGTTTGGGTTGTCTACTTCCATTCACTCCTGAAACGTTGGGTCTATGAAATATGAATTTCTGGAAAAGTCATCTTGAAGCTCTGTAGTAGTTGAAAACACAAAATCAAAAGTTGCAAGTTATTAGGAAAGAAAAAGACAAAAAAGCAGAGCACATCATTACGCCTTTATAGAAGTTCATGTTTTGATGGTATCTTGAATACTGTGTGCAGTTCTGCTTGCTTCACAAAAAAAATCTAACAGGCCTGAAACATACAGAAAAAGACAACAAGGGACATAAAAGATACTAATCTTCCTTCATATAAGCAATGAGGTTCCTCAGTCTAGAAGACAGTCAACTAATGGAGAATACGACCTAAATCTAGAACACTCTAAGGAACTTGGTATGGTAGGGCTCAATTATTGATTTTCTCCTTTAATAGAAGAATTAGAGGGCATTATTGAAAGAAATGAATGAAACAAATTGAGTGAAAGCAAATGAAGCAGCAGGAGACAGGTTCAAAAAAACAGGAGGAGGTAAACCTTCATATACAGCTAGTGAGAGGCCAAATTTGTTGTGAAAACGTAGTGTAAATGCAACAAATTTACGTAAATTCAAAGGAAGATTGAACTAGTTCATGAAAGATAAGCTCCCTGAGAATTACAAAATGCATGGAACAGACATCCACCTCAGAATGTCCCTGATCTGAAAGCTGTGTGTTGAGGGAATATTAAGGGGAATTACATTGACTTATGGCCACAGTTGGCGACATATTTTATCAGGCTTATAAACCTGAACCTCCTTATTCACTTTTAATAAGCAGATCTACTGTCTGTTAGGTCATCAGCTATGTAAAATAAGAGTTCTGGATCACTGGTTGAGATATTGCAGTGTTTAATGCCTTTCTTTGGACCTGAATAGATTAATTTCATGACTGACACCTAAACTCAGAAGCAGGACCCTGCTGTCTACATATACAAGCTAATAATATCTTAGATGTCACAGAACACACTTGTTATCTACAAAAGGCTAACAGATTGATAAAGGACATTCATGCATTCTTCAGCAGCCATTGAAGTCCAGATGAAATAGCTGAGAGTCCTTAAAAGGAATCTAGCTGCCTGTTTAGGCGACTGCATAGCGGTTTCTGTACATTTGCATGTACGTGTCTGTGAGGGACATCTATCTCCTCATAGGCTCTGGGAACTAAATTCTTCTGCTTCCTGACCTTCAGTCACTTCCCTGAGAATGATTTGGTCTTCCAGATGGATGTTCTATTGAGATCTAGAAATCCACCAGACTGTACAGGTGTGCTGCCATGTGCAATTTAAAGCTGCTCTAATTTGATAGTCAGCAGAATATAGAGATCAGCATCTAGAGATAATAATTACCTAAACACAAACATTAAGAGTTTGATTGACTTCTGATACCTTAGGGTGTTTGAGATATCTACGTGGGTGGCAGTTATGGCACAAAATCTGCGTAAGCATTGCACTCTTCTGACCTAACATCAGCAAGATCACAGAATCATAGAATCATTCAGGTGGGAGTAGACCCTGGGAGGTCTCTAGTCCAACCTCCTGCTCAAAGCTGGTCAGCTATGAGGTTAGACCAGGTTGCTTAGTCCAATGGGATCTTGGAAATTTATAAGGTGATTTATAGCAACTCAAAAGCCAGTAGATATGTCCATACAGGCAAGTGAATCAAACACTTAACATTTACAACTTGTAGCTTTCTGCGTTGGAAAAGTAGTAGAATATTCTTTCAGCTGTACACACTGGGTATCTATTTTGGTAACTACTGATTATAGTTTCTATGCCAATTGTAAAGGTAGTTACATTATCTGGATTATTAATCCTTAGTTTTGCCAATAATACAGCAAAACAATGGATTCAAAACTTGCATAAGCACGTTCTTTTTTGTGGAGTTTTTTTTTTTGTTTGTTTTGGGTTTTGTCAGGTTTGTTGTTGCTGTTAGGATTTTGTTTTGTTTTGATTTTAAAACTAAGGGATTTTCCTGGAAAGTGTTATATAAAATACTGTAGAATGTTGTCATGTTATATGACTACACATTCAAGATACTTGTTTGCAAAGAGATGACTTCTGGATCTTTTCAGTGTTATGTTGGAAACCATTAACATAAGTCAGGCTGTAGCCTGCAAGAGAACACTTAATTTTCTTCCATGTTTTCACTAAGAGAGCAGTAAGATTGTAGTCTTAAGGGATGGTGAAACAGTGATCTAAAAGTTGCCTATAGTCTTTTAAAAATCAACTAAATATTATTTTTCTGTCCCTCCTCCAAAAAACATAGCCTCGCAAACTCCTGTATTCTACAATGAAGTGATATACTTGTAGCATCCGTTTTGTGATCTTCTCCCATTGCATGGTATTGCTTTTCTAGGAATTTCGAGCATTTTTGATTCATGATTGTGTCATTCACAGATATTGGCTGACCTAGAAAACCATGCGCTTTTTAAGGATGACCTAGAATGCCAGAAGCTTATTCTGGAAGCCATGAAATACCATCTTTTACCAGAGAGAAGAACTCTTATGCAAAGTCCAAGAACTAAACCTAGAAAATCTACAGTTGGGACACTTTATGCTGTTGGAGGAATGGATAACAACAAAGGTATTAGAGGATATTTGTTACTTCATAAAAGTTATATTTTGCATTTTCTTTATTAGAAAGTAGGGAAATAACTTCCTGTTCCAAGGCAGGTGTGGGGGTATCTAAGTCAGTCAAGAAATATTGACAAGACTTTTGGTCCAATGAAAATCTACTGATATTTAAGGAAAAATGTAATACTGTTACAGAAAAGAAAATGAGTTTTGAGTTCATTCTTTGTTTCAAATGATTATAATTTCCCAAAAGAATTTTAACAAAAAATCTAAAGTGACATTAATTTACCTTAGTTTTAGCTTTCTAGAAATTACATTTCATTTATAAGTAAGTCAAATACGTATGAACCTTTTCTAATCAATGGAAAAAAGGCAGTTTAATAAGCAGTGTATTGTCTTTAAGTAGTAGTCTGAAATATTATGGATTATTCATATTCTTCTGATGCAGACATCTATTGATTAGAGAAAAAGCCTAGACAACTGGCTTAAGCTAGATTACTGTGTTGTCAACAGCTAAAGGAAGGTGGAATTATCCCCATTTCACTATGAAGAAAAGCAGGAAGCAGTGGAAATTTTATTAAAGTATTTTGTTGTTATTTGTTGGGAATAAGAATTATGATGATGGGTTTTTATTTCTGCTAAGAAGTCTAATACACTGATTTCTTGAATGGAATGAAATAAAATATTTGAACTAAAAGCTATTATTATTGTGTTATAAGACTACATACTCATAAAGGCTTTTATTATTATTTTTTCCTCACATTCACTAACAATCCACAGTATCTTATGCTTAAATGTCTATATTTAGACTGGAAAATATGCTTTCAGAAACATTAGTTCTAATATAAAATAAACTGTACTTCAAAAAAAAAAATATAAAATTAGATCCTCAGTATTTCACAACTCTGTGTCTAGGTATAATTATTGCAGTTGTTTTACTAAATAGCTGTGGCAATACCGTCTGCAAAAAGACATTGCATGTTTTCCCCATAAAGTTGCACCAATAAGAAAAATGCATGACATCTGAAATGCTGAAAGAATGGAAAAATGTTGAGGAAAGAATCAATAGGTATATATTCTCTTCTTATAACTGCGGATTATTTTTGTCCTTTTAACATTTATAAGTGTCTGTGTTGCTAAATATTAGGCATGGGTTTTCATAGAACATTGCCTTTGGATCATGAAATACCTGAAATATAACTTTTGTCTTAGGACAAATGGTGATGAACACCTTAATATTCAGGTGGTGGGAATAACCATAAACCCAATTCAGGTGCATCTGTATTTGTTCAAGTTTACTATACCGATTGGTTCCTTGTTCACGTAGCAAATCTAATTCGGAAATATTTAGGAAGACAGCACAGAGTGTAGCACCAGCGCGACATTGACACGCAGCCTATTTTGCAAATTCAGGTCAGGCAGAAGCGGTTTATTTCAGCCCTCTGTCAATATGAACGCTGGCTGAAAACAAAAGTACCAGGTTTTATATACATTTACAGGAGATAAAAACAGCTTTGAGAGAGTGCCTGGTATGGCAGAGCAGCGTCTATGTAGTAGGAGCCTTTGTTACAGCCAATGTAACGTGTATTCCCAATGACTCAGGATCTGCAGCTGTGTGGCCTCAACTTGCATCTGCTCAGCTCATCCCTCGTGATGCTGCTGTGTCCTTGTCTAGCTTTTAGGACCAGCAAAGTCCTTTTTAGGACCTACCTGCACATCAGTTCAGGAGACCTGAGTGCTGTTTACATGTTTTGAAGAGTCACTGTCAGCTCATAAAGCAAGTATCAATATTTGGGCTGTGAGATGATGCTGATACTGTATTATCTCTCCTCAATAATTAATAATATTTTATTCCACAACTTTCTCCGCTGAAATGCTGACATGGATGATTGCGATTCACAGTGATGTATTTTTAATGTCTCCCGGTGTTTGCTACCAAATATGAAACAGTTACATATAAGAACTAGATGAGCTAAGCAAATTAGGACTTTATTAGCTAACATATAAAACAGTGGGTAAGTGCTAGTATTATGAAAGTATTTGAAGGTTATGTGGCCCATCACATAAAAAGTAGCCTAGCATGCTAAATCAAGTTTGTTTTGAAATCTCTTCTATAGTTTTTTTTTTTTCCTTTCTGTAAAAAAAGAGGTGATAATTAAACTCCAGCAGCCAGTGACTGGAATTATGCCTGATATGTGAAAAGTTAATGCAGCATAGTACTAACTGGCTAGAATTAAAAGGAACAAAGTTAGATCATTTTGTAATTTTAATTTCCTAAATGTACAAAACCTCATTTAAATCTGTTTCCACACACCTTTATTTATTCATTTAATTTGAAAGACATATCATAAACAGATTCTATGTGTTTACATTAATACAATGAGATGTATTCATAGATTAGAGGTATATGCTCTGACAGTGTTCCATTCACCTTGCCCATTCATATCATCACACTGACTTCTGTAATTTGGATTAGCAGGATTTAATAATCTAGTAGCATACAAAAGCTATCTAGGTGCACATATAAAGGAGGATGCTAGACTGAAATAAGTGAATAAATGCAAGAAGTGAACATACACCAATTTGTAAGAATGGTAAAACACTGACTTCTTGCAGCTGTCTTGGAATCCCAAATGCAGAACAAAAAATGTGATAGAACATGATGTATATGGTCTATGTTAGATAGTGCCATGGAAGATTATGATGAGGAAAATATACTTGCACAGCAAGAAGAGACTGGTATAAATAATGGAGCAGTGTTATATTGATGGCAGAATACTGACTGATCTCTCATGAGGTGTTCTAACCTCTCTCACTACCTAGGAGGCAGAATAATAAGGGACAAAGAGAATCTGCAGAAAAATAAAACTAAAGAAAACAAAAGTGTCAGGGTAACAATGATCCAAAACCAGTGGTTTATATTACTTTTGGAATAGTCCTAGATTAGTTCATCAAAGTACTAGATTAGTTCATTATTTACTGGATCACAGACTTTAAGTAAATACAAATGAAAACAAATGAAAAATTACATGAGCAGGAAGCTCATGTGACAGGTCATTAACAAAGAGAGGGAAAAGTTGATGTACTGAAACACTGATATTAAATGTGTGTTGTAAATCTTGTGATTAGATATAAAACCTATCTCAAAAGTTGCTCTGATGGTAAATAAGTGAGGTGCATCATTAGTCTATATCAAGCAATATTAAAAGTCCTCTCATTATTTAGATATTTTTTAGAAAGATCTTTGGTATCACCAGAGGTATATTAAAAAAATAAGCTTTCAAAATGTGAAACTGTGAGGTCTCCCGTCGTTGTTCCTCAAACTCCCATGTTGCATATTTTGCCTTTTCTTTAATGGTTTTCAATCATTTGTAATAATCCTTTTTTCTTTAAAAATATGGTCTGTCAAATGTGGTTTATTATTTACATACCATTGTTTCACAGGAATATCATTTAACATGGCTACATTGAGTTACTCTTTGGTGAACTTGAAATATGTCCTGTTTCTTCTGGGCTTTTTTTTCTTTTTAAAGTTTCTAACAAGGTATTTCTCACAGCATACTTCACTTAAACCTTATTTATTTTTATTTTATATTTTTCATTCTCATAGGTGCATACTTTTTTAAACACTGAAAGAAATATTGGCAACTTATTGTAAATACTGTAAATAAAGGCAGAAATAGGGAAAGATCATGTTTTTCCTCTTAGGGAATTCTTGCTTTTTAAGAAATATCAGAGGTGTCTGTAACTTGAAAATCTGCCTACCTATCTATCTATATGTATCTAATCTCCTTCACCTTCAGTTTAGTAGGAATTATTTAAAAAAAAAAAAGTGAAAGACATCAGGATTGTTTTGTGGCATTTTGCAAGTTGTGGAAATTACTACAAACTACTTTGCTTTCACGTACATAAAACATTTGACAGTATTCATTATGTACATAACTATCTTGAGAAAACATCTTATCTTCATCTTACGTTTTCATTCAACATGTGCAATGTATAGTAAATTAGTTTGATTTTCAGAATGTGAGTGCTTGTAGTCCTTATATTTGTATAATAGATAAACAGCAAAACCTACTTAAGAAGGCATAGTATTTCCTTTAAAAGAAAAGGGGGACAAAATGTCCAATGTGTTCATTACAAAGCATTTCTCTCTGGTATGCCTTTTGAAATATTTTATATAAATATGCCTGCTTTGGAAGTGTACATAGATGTATGTGTATATATACTCATAATATTAATAATGCTGATACGAATTATTGAGGTGTTCTCTTAAAAGTTTGAGGCTGTAGCGTGGTAAAATACTCCACCCTATCTGTTGTACTTAAGCAATTCCTTAATCTGGCATGCAAATGAATTCATGGCTAAGGCTTCCTGCGTGTAATGATAGATTGTCTTCATAATACATTTTTGTTAAGCTTCTTTTTTTTCTTTTTAATAAGAACTTGGTACATTTTCTTATTCCTATTCAGATATTAGAATACAAGTAAATAGTCTTATGCTTACAAACGGTTAAGGAAAGTTGGAAATGGCCACTGACTCCAGCCGCCCCAGCCCAGGACCCTCCTGTCTGGCTGCTGGAGCCCAGCGTGGTGTTCCCAGGGACCTGGGGTCCCTGCTTGGGCTGGGGGATGCATCTGCAATTTTCCATTAGCAGGTTCAAGCAGTAGCAAAGTTAAGCGTGTGTCCCAGAGACAGGCACAGACACACAGAACACACAGACATGGCTGGTCACACAGACGGGCACAGAAAAGGCGATGCCTCCATCAGCGCCCGCATTCAGGACTCACACCAGACACAGGCACAGACAGCCACGTCCCCTCCTCCTCTTCGGCTGGCAGAGGCAGAATGTCACTGGTCCTGCACACACACCACACTGCCCAGGTTCACAAGCACACGCACATTCCTGGATCCCTGAGTACCAGCACAGCCCCTCTGCCCTCCTCACTCGCACTGGTCCCCTCCAGTAACTGGTTTTCGGAATGCAGACTCAGTAGCTGGAGGTTAAAGACCCTGCTGAGACTGCAGGCTGGGGGCACCCACACCCCCAGTCTGACTCCAGGAGTTGCCCCTGTGAAACAGGAACATAAATGTGCTGTTATTACTCATGAAATAAGTAGAATTTCACAAAAGATGAACTGAGAAGTGAGAAATGGACTGTCCATTCTGCTATCCTACTCTTTTTATTGATAACATCATATATGTGTCCTCACCAGTCCTCTATATGGGTTTCTTCTGCCTTTAGTGATAGTTTCTTTTCACCTGTATGTTTTCCACGAGGACATTTGTTATGTTAACGAATCATGTAGTCATAGCCTGAAAATACCTCAGGAGGATGATAAGCCAAAAGACGCCTCTGACATTCCAAGCAGCTGTCGCCTACCACTTTTATTTGGATATCTAAAACTGTCCTCTGAAATCTTGCCTGCTCTATTTAAGTAACAGCTCTGTCTCAGCCATGCAATACCAGTGTTTTCAAATATCGTGAGTGAATTTGCTGAGACAGATGATTGTAATATGATGTTTACTCAGTTCCATGTAATAGATTTTAGTATTCTTTCTTATACTCTCTGGAGTCCATTTTTTTTAAAAAACATTTTGGTTTTTTTTTTAAACATAAAAATACGTGTTGATATAATCCAGTGTTTTCCCAGTCATTCTCTAGCTAGCAATGGGAAACAATTATAAGATAATTTACCATAATTCTAAAAAGCACTAATAAACAAGTAATATTCCATTAGCTTTAGGTCAACACTGTGTACCAATGACCACCTCTGTTTTCTTTTTTTTTACTTTTTGGAAGATTCAGCAGGAAAAGAAAAATGGAATATATAAATAGGAACAACAAAAAAATATTTCTCATCAGAGTCATCAACCTAGCATAGGAATGAAGTTTTCATTGTGGTGGGTTTTTTTTAAGAAAACTAAAATACCAAAGTAAGAGGCAAGCAGGCTATGCAGAATGAACAACTGAATTTTTTCAGTGTCTATACTGCAAATGTGCATCACTTTTTGGGTTGTTTACATGGAACAGACAGAAGTTAGATGCCTGTAAAAAAAAAATAAATAAAATAAATATTTCCACTACTTTTTGAAAAAGAAAAGGTGGCAACTGATTTTAGGAGCCTTAGTTTATCTATTGCAGAAATTCATATTTTCAGTTATTTTAACATATTCCGAGAGTTCATCATTGGACATATGTTTCGTAAACTGCAAAGGGAGTATGATTTTTTGTTTGACTCACACAGTAATAAACTGAAACTGAAATGAACTGTTTCAATTCCTAAGAAAAATATATATATTATATTTAGCTGGCAACACAACATTCTGGAGAGAGGAATCACAATTAATTAAATAACACTAGGTAACCTCATGAAGTTCAACACGGGGAAGTGCAAAGTCCTGCATCTGGGGAGGAAAAACCCCAGGCACCAGTATGTGCTAGGGACCACCCAGCTGGAAAGCAGCTTGGCAGAAAAGGACCTGGGGTCCAGGTGGACACCAAGTTGAACATGAGCCAGCAACTTGTCCTTGCCATAAAGATGGCTAATGGAGTTCTGGGCTGCATTAGACAAAGTATTGCCAGCAGGCAGTCAGCACTGATGAGGTCACACCCGGAGTCCGGTGTCCACTTCTGGGCTTCCCAGTACAAGAGGGATAAGGAGCTGCTAGAGACTCCAATGGAGGGTGTCATGCTTTAACCCCAGCTGGTAGCTAGGATCACACAGCCACTCCCACAGTTTTCTCCCTTTTCCCTAGAAGGGCTGGAAGAAGAGGGAGAAAAGGAAGGGAAAGGAAAAGAACATAACCTTGTGGGTTGAAACAGACAGTTTACAAGAACAATGCCAGAAAAGGAAAATAGAAATAGTAACAATAATAATAATCACACAAGTCACTCTCACCAACCGGTAAATTGGTGATTTCGCGCCCTCCAGAGCAGTGATCATGAATTCCAGCCCTCTGGACAATGCCCATTTATATACTGAGCATGACATCTATGGTATGGAATATTCCATTGGCCATTCCATTGTTCTGTGCTCCTTCTCAGTGTCTATGGGAAGCTGAAATGAATCCTTGAAAAGTATGAACATTGCTTAGCAACAACTGAAACAATATGCATTATTGACATTCCTTTCACACCAATCACTAGAAATAAAATTAACTCTTTCCCAGCTGAAACCAGGACAAAGGGCCACAAAGGTAACAAAGGCACTGGAGCATCTCTCTTATGTGGAAAGGCTGAGAGAGGTGGGACTGTTCATCCCAGAGAAGAGAAGGCTAGGGAGGAACTTAATAATGTATATAAATACCCAAAGGGAAGATACAAAGAGGACAGAGATAGGTTCTTCTCATTGGTGCCCAATGACAGGACCAGATGCAATGGGCCCAAACTGAAACACAGGGGTTTCCCTCTGAACATCCAGAAACACTTTTTTATTGTGAGGGTGACTGAGCACTGGCACAGGTTGCCAGAGAAGTTGTGGGGTCTCCATCCTTGAAGATATTTAAAAACTGTCTAGACAAGATCCTGGGGAACTGGCTGTGGTTGGCTCTGCTTGAGCAGGGAAGTTGGACTAGAGGACCTCAACTGTTCTGTGATTTTATGATTCTGTAACATGATAGTATAACTGTAGAGTAAAGGTGGAGCTTGGTTAATTGCTTCACCGGAGGAATATGAAATGCACTGGCTAATGACTGATGAGATAATTAAATGTATAAATCATACGAAAATTCTCTTCTCATTCAGTTCCTATAACTATTAACATTATTATTTTCTTCTTTTCACTCCTGTGAATTTCAGTGTGCTCCAGAACATTCAGCCTCACAGGCTAATTTGCAGTTACAGTACTTTGATTTACATGTGCATTTCTGAATAAAAAAAAATCCAGATTGTAACACCATCTGGTAGTTTTTCGCTAGTTCTTTTGCATCACTTAATTTCCGGCATGTGTTCAGTGTAGTTAACTTCTGAAATTGCTGATTCAATTACGGTTTGAAATAAAGAGAAGAACCTGAAGCAATCTACTCTGAAGCCTGCATGGCTTCAAATATAAGGCACAAGCTGGAGTTATCACACAGAAGACAAATTTCATCATCCTACAAGCTCCTCACCTTGCTAGTCTGTTGCCCTGATAGTCACAGCTGTTGCTACAATTTATGGGGTCAAGCAGACAGAGGAAGAGTCCCCTGCCTTTCTGGCAGGGGATTATTCTCCCAAGAACACCCCTGTGTCTCCCCTCATTACTCCCCTGCTGTTTACTGACTTTATTTTCTGACATTTCTAGTGCAGATATTTTATCACTGATTAAAGTAAACAGGAAAAAAGGAAACCTTGTATGTGATCTAGAGAAGACACATGCATGGAAGCTTGGTAATTTAGAGGATCTCTAAACTGTCAGAAACCTTATCTTTTTCCATACACTAAATTTTTGTTCCCTAATCACCCAAGTTTCATTAATGGTTGTTACTACTGGGATTGGATCTGGAGTAAGCTAAATAGTTTCTTCCAGCACTAGTCCTGGCTTTTGTTCTGGAGTCAGTTCACTGCTGGAACCGCCCTCAATAGCCTGTGAGGGTAAGACTTCAAAAATATTGGCACCTCCTGCCCTGTGCAGTCCTCCAGCTCTATCTTGCATCTTCAGACACCTCATAAATCTTCACGCCAAATTCTAGGAAATGCTCAAAAAGGCCATAGTTTCAGGCATAAGAACATCCAAGTAAACTTCAGTACATTCCTCACCTTATTTTTTACACTCTGAACTGGAAAAGGAAATAAACAAACAAATTTGTCTCTTTGGACTACAGAATGCACCATATAAAACGCAATGAATACTGAGAGTTAGCTGGCTCCTATCCATGCAAGTTAGTAGTAGCACCCTTTACAGCAGGTTTACCTTAGGGGGAAGTAGTTGAAGCAAAACAGAATCTCCCAGGAACCAAGCCAACAGCTAAGCAATGTGGATGAGCATCTGTATAGCTATTATGATAAATATTAAAGGTGGCTGAGGTTAGTTGGAAATTGGTGCTGTTGCAGTGCCAAACTGCTCAGTTCATATAGTTTAAACCAAATTTGATCAAAACAGCTTATTGATTTACTTATGATACGTAATTAAGTGGCAATCAGATTAACTATACATTTAGGATCAGTATCAGTCATGCATTAGATAAACTGCAATATTAGACACTTACAAAATATGAATTAATGTCTTCAAATTTCTGAACACCTATCTTAGGCAAATCCCAAAACTTCTAGCCACAGACACAAGTGTGCACACACGTGCGCACACACATACACACACAGAGATACAGGCAGCCTCTCTCTCACAGTTTGTGCAGGTCACCATCATCACCTCCCCAGCAGTGGGAGCTCTTCTGGGTGCACATCCCTCCTGCAGGAGATTCACTTGCCCCAGCATTTGCTGCTGTCCACTTGTAGAACTTTTCATTGTTAACACCTTATTTGCACAAGTTCCAGTGGGAACAGAACTGCTTTTGAAGGAGTGTTTTGTTGATGAGCAAACGTAGTCTCGCATGATGCATGATATGAATCATTAATAAAAAGGACTTTTGTAAGTCCTAGACTAGATAAAAACATAAAAATAAAACATGAATGCATTATGTTATGAAACATAACACTCTATCATAAAAGAAAACACCCAACACTAAAGGCATTGCCTAAAATGACTGTCTAAAAGCTGTCATTTCAGATACTCATTGAAATATAAACATTAGTGGAAAAAACTTGTATTACTTTTAGAGAATCCTGATCATATTGAATAAATGAATATTCCCTAAGGTTTTCTGTTATTTGTTCATGTCACTTTATGGCAAATTGTTATGATATTTTAATTTTTTTTCACTCAAAAAATGTAAGAATTATTATATACAAGTTATATATTTTTAAGTGCTTTTTTACAGTCTAACTAAAGAGAAAAGTAGTGAACTGCTACCCTATTTTCTGTATAGCTCTTTCTTTACCAGGAGATTCTCCTTGATACTTGCGTCAGTAACCTATTTAGGTCACATTCGTTCCACTTGAGTAACCACCTTTTCAGATCAAAACGTAATGTTGCAGATCACCAGATCAAGGTCATCATTTTGCACCTACTCATAGCAGCACCTCTAAATCTTGAACAAAATGGTCAGAGTACATGTCAGCAGCAGCAGAAAGTTTTACAGGGGAAAAAAAAAAAAAGCAGAAATTTTGTGATGATAAATTTAGAACCCCTACTTGAATACTGAGTCATTCTAGCTATGAGAAAAAAAAAAAAGTACCTTTACTGTGGTAATGTCTACATTGAATGCAAAGGTGGGGTTTCGGGGGAGGGGGAATGTTTAGGCATTTGTATCTGCTTCTGAAGAAATTTTCACGTTGTTTATGCCAAAATCCCTGTGTTTATACATAATGGAAATGAATATATCGCTCTTATAGTATCAGACATTCTTCATGGAGTTTATCTGATTTCATGTAGCCTACACCAGGTTGTTCAAAAATACTTCCTAACATCTTCAGAGGACAAGCTGTGGATATTGCTGCATATGACTTAACACATTGAGTTACAAACAGTCTTGCAATACATTTATTCTTTTTCATGCAATGACCTTGCTATATTACTAGTCTTCAGTCACCAACTATACAAAAAAGATGAGAATAGCAATAAGCTTTATACAAATTTCTTATCTATAAAACATTAGCAAGGAAATGTACTGTGCCTAACTTCGGAAAAAGGGTAAGTGTAATAGAAAGATAACTTATAAATCACCTGAAAAGGTTTCACCGAAAAGAATCCACAACTTCACAAGTTTACAAAAGATAACTAAAACAAAAAATACAAATTTGTATTGTGCAATGGTGTACTGATGTGTAGATGAAGGTAAAATTGTGAGATCTAGTTTATTGTTTCATCAAACATCAAACAAACTTTATTGTTTCATCAGAAATGTTGCATGGGAGAATCACATACACCCGTGCTCTGTGCACATAGGAGTTGTCAGCAGCAGTTGGATATTCATTCAAAACTATCCTGATCATCTACAGTACTTTCATTTCTAAAGTTTTCTTTCTCTGTAGATCTCTCATTACTTCATAAACCTTGATTAATTAGGTCTTGTAATGCCCATGAAAATATGCACAATACACAGAAATAATCTCATCCAATACACCACTGGATCATTAGTAGAATTTAAATTAAAAAAAAAAAAGTTTAAAAGTATCCAGAACATCAGGAAAAATCCTTACCTTCTTATCTGAAACCATTTGTGCTGCCACAGTCATGGTATAGGTTTTAAATTTACCACACACCGCTGTTTATCATGTGTATAGCTATTAAATGAATTCTGTTTCACCTGTTAATGACTTTTTCATTTATTCTGTCTTCAGTACTTCTCACTGAAATAACTCAGGCTTTTTTAGAGATCCGTCCATCTAAAAAATAGGGGGTTCTGCATGTGTTTGTGTACAGGGGGATTGCTTGAATGCATAGTATGCTTCCTATAAGATCCTTAATATTCTATATATTTGCTTTTCATTTATCATTGCAGTTTCATATCCAGTATCTTAAAGACAGTCTAATAAGTCATGTTTTTCCTTTTTACCTTTAGATGACAAAAAAACCCCACCAGTGATACATGAGTGAAATGGACTATCATCAAATACATTTTTAATGCAATTTCACATATTTTTTTATATAGTTAGCAATATTTTAATTTGGGACTGCGTTTTACTTATACTGTGATATTCCATCTGCTTTATTTTATAGGAAAATATGTCTATCTCTGCATAATTGGCACATACACTGCAGCCAAAAAGTTAATAATGATTTTTTGCAGTATTTAGCTTATCCTATCTATATCTTCACATTAAACCTGTATTTCCAATTTCCCTAAGAAAATATACAGTAGTATCTTCCCAACTCTTTCCTTCCATCCTCCTATTCTTGGGAAATTGGATTTTCTGGTTTTCTGAAACATTTAATCATAATTACTTCGGTTTGTCCGTGGGGATTAGGAAAAAAGTAGTTTTCTACAGATTCCTAACATTGCTAAGGCATCCTATCACAGTCTGTATAGACTAGGGTAGGGAGCATTAAGCAACTTTGTGCATTTCTTTGAGTTTGCACAGTTTAGAAGTTGCTTTGGTTAGGAGTTGACTCTGCTGTCTGCCACCTACTAGTAATGGCAGAGAGGAGAAGACTTTCTGATCTTAGTTGGGATGTGATGCTGCTAACTTTTGCTTGTCACTGGAACCAGCACCTCCCTGAGTGACTGTTCCACCATGGTGCAATGCCCTGGTGGTTTAAAATAAGTTGTTTGACTCTAGGTAGTGATCACACCTTGGAAGTGGTGAATGTGAATGGAGAGGGGGTTCCTTCCTTCTTTATGCTGTCTGTCCAGTCCTTCCCGATCTGGTGTCAAAAAGTGACTCACAGCTCAAGGACGCATACCACACCACAAAGCTAGCCTTGTGGCTCTGCAGTGTAATTATAGGTTATGTATGCAGTCAATCATAGTTAATGGAATAAGGTGAGGCCTGTGTCACAGACAACTAGAATGGTGTTTTTTATATCAGGTTTTGGATGTTTAAAATTGTGTAGAGCTGCTTGAGCTTGGAAAGAAGTCCTTTTCAAAGTTACTGCAGGATGGAAGGAGTCAAACCTGCCGCGTTCTCATCCAGTCTGCCACAGTGGAGTGGACACTGAAGTGAACACTGCACTCAAGTGTTTCCTCCATTTTTGTATTACTGCTCCCACTGGAACCTAGTAAGGAAAAAATATGCCTGAAATATAAGCATTCAGGACCAGGGAGTGAGCTGGGGGCCATGCTATTTGGCAGTATAGAGGCACCCGGTTAATTTGATTACTCTTAGCTCCTAGCTGAAAACTGATTGGATGTGGGCACAAGAGCAATGCAATAGTCTTACCAGCCCAAAATCCAGGAGTTAAGTACAGGTCAAGCCCCCAACTTTAAACAAGATTTTTATGTTGTAAAAGGAAATAATACATTGTCTAGCACAATTATCACAAGTACTTCAGTCTTTAACATGTTATTCTTTTGTTTATGAAAATATTGTTATCTCTTTATTTAGAGGGAATCTCAAGGACAGAGAGGAGAAAAAAAATCCCATATTGAATTTAGGTAGCGAAATATTAAGTGTGAATATACTCCATAAAAAAGTGACTGCTTTCTAGAATGGATTCCTATGTGATTCCTATTGCTTTGATTCACAGGACACAAGGAGAGTAGGCTCAGTGAATAAGAACTGTGAACGTAAGTGCGCATATCAAGATACTATCTAGAGCTAGTGAGAAGGGAAATGCAGAAGTCAGAGGTGTCTTAAGTTATTTGCACTTTGCAACTTTTGGATTTTGCTCATGGTTCCTATCATCTTCTCCTCCTCCCTCTGCTAAAACTGAAAATAAAATACACAGCTCTTCTGCAGAAAGATTGTTTGTAAAAAGTATTCATATAGAAACCATAGGACAAACATTCTCCTCAAACTGTTGATGTTTGTCCCTGCTCCAGAAGAAGTTAAATTCACAAACTTCAACATAGGAAGTTACACCTAAACATGAGAAGGAACTTCTTTACCTTGAGGGTGGCAGAGCACTGGAACAGGCTGCCCAGAGAGATGGTGGAGTCTCTGTCTCTGGAGACACTCAAAACCGACCTGGGCGCATTCCTGTGCAACCTGCTCTAGGTGACCCTGCTCTGGCAGGGGGGTTGGACTAGATGATCTCCAGAGGTCCCTTCCAACCCTACCATTCTGTGATTCTGTGAAAAGATAAATAAATAAATAAATAAGTAAGTAAAGGAAAGATTAAAAAGTGACATTTCTAGAATAGAACCTGCAAGGCCAACTTGTCCTCACAGACAAGTTGAGGTTCAGACCTCTCCAGCTCAGGAGCAGACAAGAGAAAGACATGTTAAGATAATGGTAAGAACACCGCTATTTTTGTCTTATTCTATTCCCTGCAACATCCTGTCTTTACGTCAGCATAAATTTCCCTATTAACTCTTCAAATGATGTCGGTTTTAGACTTTACATTAAAATGCATTCTGTTCATGGACTAAGTACAATCTTTCCTCTCAACCCATGTCTCAATCTCCTATATATTATCCCACATGTTTTGTCCCTCAGTTACATCCTTGGGTCCATTTCTTTGCATGTTTCTCTCTTCTGACTTCTGTTTTCCCCTCTAAACTGTTCCTAAAAATTGCAAGTAGTGTAGGAGTAGTGTGAGTTGGTGCTGTTATTTTAGAGAGTGTGGATAGAGAACTTCAGAGGAAAAATTATTGTCTGCAAAGTTCCTTTTTTTTGTTTTTTTTTCCCAAGAGGCTGGGACAGTTGCAAGAGCTGCTATTAGAGGGAAAATATGTAGGGCAGAGCATGTAAGGAAACAGATGGGGAGAGGCGAGATAGCCGTTTACAATGCATGTTTATATAGTTTTGGGGCCAGGAATTAATCAAACCACAGGGATTTGCATAATTTAAAAATTATCATACAGCTGTGGGTCAGTAATTTATGAAAAATCTCTATGTGCAGGCTGTGATAATTTTATTTGGGAATAATTTTAAGTAATGTTTAAAACAATGTTAAATCCAAGGCCATATTTACTTTATAGCATGAGTAGAACCATCACTAGGAAGGGTGATAATAAGTTGGAAGTAGAAGAATTGTGAAATAGTAAAAAATATTATGACTCACACTTGGCAAATTGTGTACTTGTTTTAAAAATTAGGGGTTATTTTGGTCACCACTCAAAAAGCAGTGTTAAACTTTCAGGAATAACAGCTTTTCAGGACAAAAAGTTGATTTTCAAGCTCTTTACAATGCATCTTCCAAATGCTCAGTGAGGTACTGGAAAGGAACAGTCCCTTGGCCCCTGGGTACCTTGGTAAATGAATCTGGAGAGGATACTATAACCAATATATACAAAATATAGCCTGGAACATTTCAGTTCTCTAAACTGAACAACAATCCCTCTGTAAAAATTGTGCAAATTGAAAATACGTCTTTATGTCTTATTAATATTTCAAAGTGTTAAACTATAGTATCACAGGACAAGGGAACTGGGTACAATAGCAGGCAGTTAAGGAGCTTGACAAAGAAACATTTTATTGTCACTGTATCTGTTTCAAACAAGAAAATGAAAACCTGCAAGAAGTGCTAATAATAAAATTATAATGAGTTATGAATACTGAAATAAAATGTTACATTAGTTACTTCAGGGAACATACAGCAGTGGTACTGCATAAAAATGTTATCTAATAATTTGTACTTTGTGAGCATTTAATCTGATTCTTCACATTAACTAAAATGAGTCCAAATTCTAGAAAAACAAAAGCATTTGGACTAGTTACTGACATATATTACGTATGTGAACCAAGTTATGTCTGAAAGATGAAGACAGAAGATACTTCTTGTCTTCTAAAACTTTTGTATTCAAAGTATCTATTATTTAAAGTTACTTTAAAATGTCAGTGTTGTTTTATCTAAATTCTCATAGAAAACAAATACAATAGAAAACTCACCTGGGGTCCATTCCCTTGTCTTGAACTGCCATAACCTGCTTTACCAAAACCGATATGGTCTTTCCTCTTTCACTCTAATATAGGAACTGACACTAGAACTAGAATATGGTTCACCTAAATCTTAGTATTTATCCTATACATGTCTACACCTAAACTATACACTTAGTGCCCACTGTAGTCAATACAGATGGTATGTTGGGTCCGGCTGTGATGGAGCTAATTTTCCCCATAGCAGCCCTCACAGTGCTGTGCTTTGTATTGGTGGCTAGAAAGATGTTGATAACACACCACTGTTTTGTCTACTGCTGAGCAGTGCTCTCACAGCACCAAGGCTGTCTCTCTCCAACATTCCCCCCCTCACCAGTAGGCTGGGGTGGGGAAGATCTTGGGAGGGGACATAGCCAGGACAGCTGACCCAAACTGACCAAAGAGGTATGACATCTGCTCAGCAGTAAAAGCTAAGAGAAAGGAGGAGGAAAGGGTGGCATTCATTATTATGGCATTTGTCTTCTGAAGAAACTGCAACACATACTAACGCCCTACTTCCTGGGAAGTGACTGGACATCGCCTGCTGATGGGAAGTAGAGAATAAATCTTTTATTTTCCTTTGCTTCTGTGCACAGACTTTGCTTTTGCTTTTATTAAACTGCCTTTATCTTGACCCTTGAGTTCTTTCCATTTTTTTTTTCTCCCCTCTGTGCTGTCCTGCTGAGAAGGGGAGTGACAGAGTGGTTTGGTGGGCACCTGGCATCCAGCCAAGGTCAACCCACCGCATATGGAGATAGTACAGTTGGTCTAGTCGAGACTGACAGGGTAGCTGTACCAAATCCATTGGCAGCACTGACTAGGACTACCCTGGGAGCTTATACAAACACCTCAAATTGCAGATACCTATATTTTCGTGTTTGAAGCTGTATATCCTATCCTATATCCTATCCATGATAGGATACAATGAATTGAATCCATCCTAGTTATCAAACACAGCCAGGTAATTGAACAAAGGAAGAAACTGTGTCTGTTCAGAGAATGTTATAGCACTGTGGCTGCAGTGGAATATCACCACTCTGTTCTTATTGTTTAAATTCATCTTCCGCCTATCTCTTTGTGTCTTCATTCCTGCTCTGAAAAAATATTTTTCTATTTCCACCATCATCTTCTTCCCACCACCTCACCTTCATGTTACTATCTGCTTTTATCCTTTTCCTTTAATTTTTTTTCACAATTAATTTACCTCTGCCTAGTTAAACTTAGTAAATAAACATATAGCCATACAATGAACCAATATTTGCTGCTATTTATTTTTGTATACCTTACTACTGTTTCTGCCTACATCTGGTTTTCAGTCTGTAATATATACAGTTGATTTTTATATTGATTTTTCAAGTGCCTAGCACAATGGGACGTATTTGTGAGTAGTTCTTTACATACTACCACAGTAAACATGATTAACTGTAGATTTTTCTGGCCCTGAAATCTATAGCCTGTTTAAATCCTACATCTATTTGGGTTTTTTAAACTTAAATCAAAAATAATAAATTCATGACTATTCACAGTACTAAGTGCACCACTGTGTTATTAGCACAATAAAATCACATCAACATCACAGTAAATTCAACAATAAGCTCTTCATTGATCATTTTGGTTTCCTGCAGCTTCAACAGTTTAGAATCTCTCTTTTCTCTTAAATGTAGTGTTGAATTTATTTATTTCTGTTTCTTCTCCTTTCTGCTCATTTTTTTCCTTTACTTCTGACAGTTTTCTATGGCATCTGAGAAAATCATAACTTCCTGACCCTGTGGAACAGAGGCTTAATCTAACACTAATGAGGCCTCCAACAGATCTATCACTGTTATGTGCACCCAAGTTATTTAGCTATATTATGAAAAGACTCCTATAAGATCATATATGTGTGTGTGTGTATGTGTGTGTATATATATGTATGCATGTTTCTGTGAAAAGCCTAGAAAGAAAAAGAAAAGTTATAAAGTTGGTTAGACAAATATACACTCTTTATGACCTGTGTACATTACACCATTTATGGTCTCTCTGTTTCAGTAATGTATCCAGTTTCCTGGTCTCTTTCTGATATCATACTAGTTTAATAAGGGACTTGCTTATTTCTCCTTTTTCCAGTCATGTAAGTATTTTATCAGTTTGTAGAGAACAAGTATGGTAGTTGATACGACAGCCAAAACAAGACATGACTTCTGCTAAGAAAAAAAAAAAGCAATATATTTAAAGATGAACGAGAGTCTAAAATTACATCAACTTTCTACTGACAAGTAGAGAGATGGAACATCAATAAAAAATTGAAGTACATACAAAGGTTAAGTTTAATGTGACTCATAATTTACTCTTAATTACTTACTGATTACTTTCTGTAAAGATAGACGTTCATCATAATCACTTTCACCCGCATAATCCCGTAATACTTACAATACCACTGAAAGCCTGAAGTCAGTGAGTGTCCCTTATTGAGAATACATATGGAAAAATGTCCCTCACAGTAAAATGATGTAATAAGTGCCATATTTAATATTTTTCTGAAGTTCTTACATTGTTTTTACTGACATAAGTACGCTTGCAACGTGTGGTTACTGCCCCACTACTCTTTGAAGTGAAAAACTAGTCTTTTATAAACACCTTTTTAGGAAAACAAGTTATACTTTCATCCAAAGACTATGACTTGGCATTTTATTATATGTTTATTAGATGCATTTATGACTAGTATATGTTCTTAAACATTTGTGCAGTAAGCTTTTGTTGCAGTGTTCTGCTCCGATTTGACAGTCAGTTGGATTGATGAGTTACTCATTTTCTGCCTATTCATCTTGCTTTGATAGCTCTAGTCACTCCAGTGTCTCAGTAATTAGACATCAACACCCATTATCAATTTTGGAAGAAAAAAATCACTATCAGGAATTGGTCTTATGACGTTCTCTTTTAGGAATTCTTATACTCCCTGTAATTATATTATTTAATTTATTTATCTCTAAAATAGAGACTTAAATATAGACAAATACTCTATTCTACTTTCCCTGTTTTATTTAGAGATGAAAAATTGACATGTATGTTTAAAAATGCATACAGGTATCTATATAAAATGTATGCATTATGTATAAATGCATATTTTATATATGCATTTATATAATTTCATAGAATTATAGAATATAGAATATTAACTTGAACTCACGCTTGCATTCAAGTTCCAATTCTCACCTGCCTGCATGTCTAGACCTGATAAGAAAATACAGTGGTGCTAGCCAGTGATGCTAACTGATGGACTGAAATGGCATACCTCTATTTTGATGTTGCATTTCACCTCACTGTCACTTTCTTGCTCTCAGGTTCTACCCTGACAAATGTCCAGTGTCTGACTACAGTGGAGTGCACACTACAATTCACAATGCAGCTCTCATTTCTTTGAAATCTTTTCCTGACAGTATGATAGGACTACTGCAGGGTCTTGCTGGGCACAAGAGCTCTGTCTTTACAGCGGCTGCTTGATGCTGTGGCCACAGTCCAATGGAGCTGGTATTAGAGGCTTAGCTGGACACTCATTTCTTTATTCCAGTCTATAACCTAGATCTATTTCCTTCAGAAAGAAAGGTTTGTGCAAAAGGTTGTGGACAAGGAAGAATCCTGGTGCTTATCCAATTCTTGTCAAAGCAGGGGACTGGACCGTGAAGAGAGGTGAGAGATATATCAATATGGATATGACCAAAGAAACAGTCTGGTTAATCAGCATCAGGAAGAAGATTTGCAGGACAGAGTTCCATCTTATGCAGAAAATGAATGCTGCAGTCTGGCAGTTACCCGAAGTCAATGTTAACAAAAAGGCCAACTAGTACAAGAACAAGATGAAGATGAGAAATAATGTATTCTAAAGCCAGACATGGCCTTCTGCAGCAATGAAGCAAAACCCTCTGTAATAGGATTTTCAAGAGGTCCCTGAAGTACAAGCCAGTGTACTGGAAAAGCTCTGACTGTCATAGTGCACTACAGCAAACCCCACAGCTTTTCTCACCGAAGCAGCCTAATATGTAACTTACTTAGGAGGTGAATCTGGCAGTGAGCCTGGAACCTTTTTGCATCGTAAGGTATCCTCTACAGCCAAGCATGCCTGTGTCAGGAATCAAAATGCAGTGATTATGTTTCTCTGTATACTTTTAAAAGATGACAATGATCACTGCATAAGTCTTCAACCATCTCCCAACAAATCCTGCCTTTCATTTCCCAACCTGCAGGGGACCATGTGGTGTCAGGTCAGAACTGATGAGACTGACATGGAGAAGAAGATATAAAATGGAGTTCAGGATCAAAAAGACTGCAGGAGTGCTGTGTATTGTGAAGTCAAAAGATGCTTGCTGACGTACCCTTTTGCTCCCACTACAGTTCTTCTAGGTTTTTGATAGTCGAGCACTGCTTACTTGTCAAATTCCCAGACCCTGTAATTTTTGACACCTCATCAGCCTCATCCTCTTCTGCAAGCTTTTTTTCCAAAAGATAATCACAGTCCCCAAAGTAAAATAAGCTTTGGAGAGGTTTCTCCATTATAGGGACCTTAGTCCTCTGTATTCTAAAGTCAAGGAACAACCAACCACAAGAAAGGATATGCAAGGGAGTTTTGCAGAAATTTTGGCTAATCATCCTTGATCTGGAGGCAAGTTATCATGAATTGGCAGTTTTTTCATATAGGACAAGTACTAGACAGGAACCAGGAAAACATCAGGAGATGGAGACTTTGTTTCACCAAATTTTCTCACAACTCTGCAAGTTTCTTAGTCCTCCTAAAACAGTCTTTTCATTACCCTTCAAACATAAAGCCCCTTGGAGTGCAAATACTGGCAAATTTCTTACCAGTTAAGTTCTCAAAATAATCTAGACCAAGTTGAATCACCTGTAATGATGGAAACACTCCCATCAGTACAGCCCAGTCCACTTCTAGATGTGTAGGAAGCATTATTGTGCAAGATATGTCTCATTCAAACTTGGCCCCTGCTATCAAATCCCTGTTCCATTTCCCAGTAGGCTACTCAAAATAACAAGTGGGCTCACTCTATCTGGCGTTTGTGTCAGAATAGAGACAGAAAAAAATGGAACATTGGCAGATTGTCTTTCATACAGCAAAGACCATTTAGCTCCTTGCCTTCCTTCTCCTATTGCTTTTCTATTACTACTTCATTACTATAGGTCTAATATTCAAGTTTAAGAAAAGCAGAGTCACAACAACTGACTCTGCAAAGCACATGAGGAGCTTTAAGGCCCAGAGGATCAGGAAAGGGATTTGATCCACTTAGGCTCCTGGCAATGGCAGAGCTGCATGACGTCTTAAAACATAATCAGTTTCTCAAATATATGTTAAAACGGAACTGTAAAATATTTACCAAAAAGCCCCTTAATGTTTATGAATTATTTAGCTCCAGTAGCCTTACCACAGGACAAGTGTTTGAGGTCATTACAGAATCAGCAGAAAAGGCTCTGAGAGAAACTGAGAATGACATTGCTGCCTATCTGGATTAAGGCACTTAAAAATTAGGAAAACAGACGTATTTTCAAAACAGTCTTCACTCAGTGACAAGAGCATTCAGCAAAATTAGCTCAAAACTTGTCATCAAGATGAAGCGATGCCCTTGTAGGTAATGAGATTAATGACATGCTTATCAACAATGATGCAGAAGATGATACAATCAATAGGTTTCAGGAAATCAACAATAAAGTAGAGAATATGCCTAAACAAAGAGCTATAGCTATAAGAGTTGAATTAAGCACTGTGTTGAATCTGTGCATTTTTTTGAAATATGCATTATTAATTTCTCTGTATTAGCATCCTTAAATATTAATATGAAAAAAAAAATAATATAAAGACTCCAATCTTTAACAGAAAGTATTTAAAGTAAGACTTTCGTAGACAGATCCTACCTGTTGTCCTGACCATCCCATTGTCATTCACTTAGCAGATGAGATCTATAAATTCTGAGTGATACCTTAGGTGTTTTTGCTTTTGTTCTTTTTCAGAGGAAGTAAATTAGTTCTCAGCATTTTTGGGATGTTAACATTTGGCAATGTAATAATTCTTTCTGAAGTATATGCAAACCATAAAGTACATGATGGATGAAAAACCAATATTCCAATGTGTTATTGATTTCATATACCCAGACGACCTGACACTTAAGTAGCTAAACTGATTTGTCTAGTAAAATCCTGTTGGACTTAATCAGGATTTTGCCTCTTCCCTCCTAGGTGCAGAAAATCCTTTTACTTTCAAGATCAAATCAGTTGAACTAAAGAAAGAAATCTATTGCTTTGTCAGAAATAATGGCCCAGTTTCCTTCCTAGGAAAGGTAGAAGGTTGTTCTCTTTTTTAATCTAAGCTATCCCAGTACTTCTCCATTTGTATGGGAGTGAAGAACAGTCAAAACATTACAAAAAGAAGTCGGTTTAAAATGCAAAAAACCTTAGTATAATTCTCATTGCCTCCATCTAGGGTAAATTTAAAGAATCACAGGCTGTAGAGCTGTAAGAGGAATCGAAATTAATATATTCGGATCACCCATGTTGCAGGATTAAGTTTAGCATGATTGAAATATGTTTGTTCTCAACAAACTCCAATTAAAGATATCCTAAAATCTCTGTTATAACTTTCAGTGGTTCCACCACCTCTTTGTTGAAAGATTTTCCCAGTTCAAATATTACTTCTGCAGAGCCGTTGCAGTCAAAACAGTTTAGAACAGAACAGCATCAGGGCAGGATAGGTTTTTTTCTTTAACTACAGTTTTTGGTTTTTTTTTCCCATGACAAATCAGAAACAACAATCTGTGTGTCATTAAACCAAATGTAATCCCATGACTTGAATGAGGAATGGCTTAATGCTCATTAAAACTATTTTGTTTGTGTTCTTATAACCTATTAAATTTGAGAAAGCACGTAAGAAACATTATTAATATCTGATGTGTGGGGTGAATTTTCCTCTCTTCAAGTTAAACAGAAGAGTTCATGTAGTTCTGTTGAGAGTGAAAGTTGGCAAGGAATTGTTAAGGTTTTATTCCATGACTACGTATAGTTTTGATAAATAGTTGTTTATGTAAATAATAAATAACAAGAAATTCAGATAAATATATTACATAGTGAAAGATGTAGAGGATTGCAATGGTCTTTTATTTACACAATATTTCATTTCACAATCTTAAATAAAACTGTATCATATATGAGGCTTTCTCTTACTGAAAGTTAATCATGCCTAGGAAAATAAACTGATGGCCACAATCTCCATCCCAGATCATGCAACCACAGGATAATTCAGGTTGGAAGGGACCTCAGGAGCTCTCTAGTCCAAGCTCCTTCTCAAAGCAGGTTCAGCTATGAGATCAGGCCATATCCATTTCGGTCCTGAAAACATTCAAAGATGAAGACCATCCAACCTCTGTGGACAAACTGTTCAATTTGCTTGACCATCTTCATGGTGAGGACAAGGCACCATTTTAAAATATTTTTTTAGTCTGTTTGTTTGTTTTCTTTTTTGTTTGTTTAAACAGGCCCATATCCAGTTGTATACTAAGACTGCTCCATCACAGGACTGATGTGTTAACAGAATAGGACATGTTGCTGCATTTTGTGGTTGGGGCTATAAACAGAGGTCACAGCTGCTTCACTATTTATTGCAGGAACAGAAGAGAGACTATAGATGTTTTCTACACAGATATTTTCAGGTTAGACTTTGTTGTGTGCACCTGCAGCTGGTGGTTTGGTTGAGATGTTCTAGTAAGTTTTACTCATTTACAAGTTGCAAGCTGATCATCCATGCTGAGTGACTTACGTCAAGGAACAAGATTTTTAACTTGGCTCAGTGTTCTTTGAAAAAAGTCTAGAGAATGCAAGACTGGTATGAAATGATGCAACTGGCTTGAATGCAGTAATGACATGTACTAAAAAAGCCTACAGTGAGTAATGATTTCTGAAGAGAAATTCTAGGCCTAGAGCTCTTCCTGTAGGAAGACTGCCATAACTTCCGCATTCTTCTTCATGCGATCTTTGCATCCATGGAGAGTCTATGGGCATTCCAGTGCTGGGAACTGAACTGACGGGTTCATGAAGTAGGATTCAGACAAAAACGTGTAAAAGTATGCTTTTCTGCCCATTGACAAGATATCTATATAATATTTTAGCTGATTCAATCATCTCTTCTTCATCAATGAGCTGATTTCATCCAAGAACTATGTTAGTTTGAGAGGTCTTCTGTTCTTGTCTGCATTGCAGTCTGGAATGTATTGCGTTCATGTTCCCAGTATTAAAGACCATTTTATAGGACCAGTACCTATTCCACTTTGTATTATTATTGTATTATTATTATTATTTATTGTGATTATTATTATTATTGTCATCATCGTCGTCGTCATCAAGGCACTTTCCCGGATAAACAGAATTCAGACACTCCAGGAACTGCTGGATTAGATGTTCAATATGTAATTTAATAAAACATTGTGGCAAATGCAGACATAACAAATATTAAAAAACATATAGCTGAGCAAATTCAAAGACTGCTTTTTCCTAAGATTTTCTGAAATCAGAACGACAAAGCTTTTAAACTGTACTGTTTACCATGGAAGTAGACAGCATTATGGAACTTGTGTGCTACAGTTCTAGCTTTTAACATGAATAGATTCTACATATAAAAAAATTGAAACATTATAACATAACTTTATTAACATGCATCATAATATGCCCTGCAGCACCACCAAACAACTGTATCAAATAATCTGTATTTTTATTCTTTCTAACCTAAAGATTAATGCATCTACACAGTTCTCAATTTTAAATTAGGGACAAAAGATAAATAAACATGTCTCTCAATCGAATGCAAAAATTGCTTCATTATGGCTTCATAAAGCTAGCAGGGGATTTAATACATCTGATTCAATTGTATATTGCTGCTTTGCTACACTTAGATACAAATTGAATTTAAATTATATCTTTTTTAGTTCAATTAACAAAAGTCTTGCTTTCATGATGTTTGTTTCCACTTGGTTCATTGCTTTTCTGTTCCAAAGAATGAATGAACTCAAAAAGAATTATTTCCCATGGAATTCTAACCTTTTATTATAATCCAAATAGTTAGTTGGTAAAGCTTAATAATTACGTTGATTCTTTCTGTAGGGATATTTAAACTTTAGAAGCACCATTATGTGTATGTAAAAATAAAACATTGGTTACATTTCAGAAGAATTGTCAAATGTCTGTCTTAACTCCTTTAAATATTTGTGCTTTTGCTTTAAATTAACCTTTCCCACACTCATATTACAGTTAATGGGATGCATTACTCTTCCACTTTCCAGAATCTAGTTCAGTTAATTATACTTCCTTTATAGCTCTATGTGGTGGGTTGGCCCTGGCTGGACACCAGGTGCCAACCAAAGCTGCTCTATCACTTCCCTCCTCAGCTATACAGGGGAGAGAAAATGTAAAGAAAGGCTCATGGGTTGAGAGAAGGACAAGGAGACATCACTCACCAATTACCATCACAGACAAAACAGATTCAACTTGGGAAAATTAATTTAATTTATTAAAAATAAAATCAAAGTGGAATAATGAGAAATGAAAATCAAATCTTAAAACATCTTCCCCCCACCCCTCCTTTTTTCCCAGGTTCAATTTCACTCACAAATTCTCTACCTCCTTCTCATCAGTGGTGCGACTGTATGGGGAATGGGGGTTGCGGTGAGTTCATCACACATTGTCTCTGCCGCTCCTTCCTCCTCAGAGAGAGGACTCCTCACACTCTTCCCCTGCTTCAGCGTGGGGTCCCTCCTATGGGATACTTCAGGAACAGACTGCTCCAGAGTGGGTCCCCCATGGGGTCACAAGTCCTGTCAGCAAATGTGCTCCAGTGTGGGCTCCTCTCCCCACGGGTCCACAGGTCCTGCCAGGAACCTGCTCCAGTGCAGGCTTCCCATGGGATCACAGCCTCCTTTGGGTGTATCCTCCTGGTCCATTGTGGGGTCTTCCACAGGCTGGAGGTTGCTATCTTCACTGTTAACCTCCATGGGCTGCAGGGGGACAGACTGCCTCACCATGATCTTCATCAAGAGCTGCAGGGGAATCTCTGCTCTGGTGCCTGGAGCAGCTCCTGCCCCTCCGTCTTCACTGACCCTGGTTTCTACAGAGTTGTTTCTCTCACTATTCTCACTCCTTTCTCTCAGCTGCTGTTTTCCCAGCAGGTTTTTTTTTCCTCTTCTTAAATATGTTATCACAGAGGTACTACCGCCGTTGCTGATCGGACCTTTGGCCAGCAGCTCTATCGGATATAGGGGAAGCTTCTAGCAACTTCTCACAGAAGCCACCCCTGTAGCCACCCTGCTACCAAAACCTTGTCATGCAAACACTCTGCTTTTGTTAATAAACTCTTCATTTTGTATTTTATCTTTAATTAATTAATTCTAACAGCAGAAGCTTCTTAATGACTTTTTCGTCATTAACTGCTATGTTGTTTTATACATAATGCTCTTCATAGCTTTTGGGTTCATCTCTGAAAATAGATCAAATTACTAAGTTCAGAAAGAAATGGTTTTGACTGTATATGGAAACATTCTTTAAATATTTTGTTTGAGATTTTAAGTACAGCATTCTGTACTTCCATCAGAAATGTGTCTGAAAAAAACTACACATGGGTACCTAAAATAAGAAAGAAAATATGAACCCAAATTAAAATACAAGTTCTAATCTTTGATGAAAATACGATGTAATTTCACAGGCTTTTTTTACACTTTATGGAAGACTGGAATGAAGTGTAACTAGATAAATTATCTTAGATAGTTATGCCACTGAACTGTAAAAAACGATCATAAAGTTAGAGCATACTGTGATTCAGACTTGCAATACTTTTTGGTGGGGGCCATTTAGGTTTGGGGTTATTTTCACTTTTATTAGGGGCAGAAAAAGTAATATATATACATGTATATGTACACACACATATTCCAGGGACTACTTTATCTAAAGAAACAGAAAGCGTTTGTCAAGATGTTGGAAGTAATCAGAAAATAATATTAAAGTTTTGACACTTTCAGGGAAAAAAAAAAGAAAAAAAGAGAGACCCAATGCCAATTTTGTATACATTTTTTATACATTATTGTATTATTATGTCTCATCAGGTGCTACAACTATTGAAAAGTATGATCTCAGAACCAATATATGGATCCAGGCTGGAGTGATGAATGGCAGGAGACTTCAGTTTGGTGTTGCTGTCATCGATGACAAGCTGTTTGTCATTGGAGGCCGGGATGGCTTAAAGACATTAAACACTGTTGAATGTTACAATCCAAAGACCAAGGCTTGGACTGTGTTACCACCAATGTCAACACATAGACATGGCTTAGGTAAGTAAAAAAATGTTTTAAAAGGACACCACATTTTTCAGATATGTAATTTGTAATGGAAAACTCAGTACTTTCAAGCTATCATAGCACTTTAAATAGTAGCAATAACTGATTGCGTTGTTCTTGTTAGATTGCTAAGAATATATAGAAGGCCTTTATTACTTACCAAAGTAATACTGGGAAAAAGAAAAAAAAACCACAAACACCACCATACAGAAAAGACAGAGGAACAGGGAAAGAAACCCTGAAACTTACAAAAATTAGAGAGAAAATTCAAGTTTGTATGCACTGATTTTGAAAAATGACATCTATCTTTATCAAACAATCAAGGCATTATTTATTTTTAATCAAGTCATGTGTTTTCATTTATCCGGTATGATAGGAAATAAAGGGTATAAACACCGTGTCAGTGATAGGCTGATGGACTTTACAAAGTATTTTTAGCAACAGTTTAATCATGACTGAGGGCATATTTACCCATAGGCTGTTTTCAGATAAGTTGGTTTTTGTTTTGTTTTGTTTTGTTTTGTTAATAGTATTATCCATGTCACTGTGAGCATTAATCAAGTCACATTGTATCCCTGTTCTCTACTCAAAGAAATATACATTTTGTGGGTTTTTTTAATTATTTTTTAAAGTAAGCAAAAGATAGTTATATTGTTTCCTTGGGGGGGAAAAGAAAGAAAAAAAGTAGCCTTTCTATTATGTAGGAAAAAAGCTCCAATTTATTCAATTACATAAGTAGTTTTGTGATGTTGCAAAAATACCCTTTTTTATTCTTAACTGTAGGGTGACAAGATTTTCTTACTTAAAGAAAAGAATGTAGTATAGGACATACTCACCAGAATACAACTTGTATAAGGTATAGAAAACTGAACTGTTCATTATCTGTTCTGCTAAAATCACCTGGTGTGATAGAATCATTACAACGTCATGAAAAATAGAAATGGAAAAGACATGCTAGGTTATCATGTCCATTCCCCTGAGTTACAACCAGTAACAACCTAGTGTACTGTATCAATGTCTCATAGAATACAGTTGTTTTTTTCCCCCTGCCATTTGACACACATCATAATTCGCATTTGTACAGTGGCTGGCAGAATGCATTTTTGCTATTAAACATGTCTTACAATAAAAAGTAGTGATGGGAAACTGTCAAATGGCATGATGCACTAAATAGCTCTGTGATTTGAAATTATTCCCTGATTTTAAATTTAATTATAATAGTGCAGAAATACATGTAATTTTTTTTTTTTACCAGTGTTCCAGAATTTTACAGAATCTGTTATTAGTTTCAATACTGTTCCCAAAGGTGGTAAAAATGCAACAACTTCAGCTATAACACAGCATAGTATTAATAAAACATTAGGGAATGCTTGATAAAGAAAAAAACTTTTCCCAGTGACAAGAGAGACGGAGCCATGATTGAAAACCCTTTGTGATCAGTTCAAAAATATATATCATTTTGGACTGATAATTCTACAGATGCTTTTGGTCAATAGATTTAAAAAATACCTTTATAGTTTAAATAAAACTGTTCAGGAATGTTAAGGCTATGACTGGAGAAAAATTGTTGTGTTTTCTACAGGAGAAAAAAGGGAACACATGAGGCGTTTGACCACTTGAGGTTTTTTCGGGTTGTGTGGAATCACTTTTGAATTTTTATATTGCAGAAATTGTTTTTTTTGTAAATAACATGTAAAATGAGGTAAGAAGTATAAACTTGGATTTTATTGGTGATGATTAAAATTATTAAATTAAGTTGTTTAGGAAGCAGTAGAGATGTGCTCTTTTTCTTTATTTGGAATTGTGTAAGAGTCATGATATACTATTTTCTAAGAAGCTCAGCTAATAGAATTAAATTGCTTTTTTTTGTTTGAATATTTTTCCCATTAAAATACTTTGATAATATTATTTTAGTATTATTTTAGTTATTATCATTTAGTAATTATATTAAGTTGTTGTTTCAGTAAATGCCCTTTGTAATGAGAAATTAATCTGCAGTAAGAAATCTTTTATTTATTTTCTAAAATATATGTTATTTTATATCCATGTAGTGGTAACACTAGAGTTGTTTGAATTGCATTTTGTATACAAGATTAGAAATAGGCACCCGTCCTTTAGACTGATGTCTTTTTTTTGACATCAGCAGAAAAAAATGGGATGTACCTCATTTGTAACTAAAGTCACAATCAGGTAGTACAGTTCACTTTATTCTTTCTTCATATAATCTTCAGTAGAACTATGTGTGTAGAAGCTGATATATGTAGAAATGAGAAAATGAAAACTGACCGGTCTTGTAGCGAAGTCATATGTTAGGCAGTGTCAGTGCTGTCAATGAAAAATGAGTGGAAGCTATGGTAGTAGTAGTATCTGGAATTAGTGGCGCTAAAGCACAAAAAATAAAGGGTAGACTGTGGGATCCAAAGCTATTATTTCAGCCAATGGTGATTCTAATATCCCCGTCAAGTAGGCCATAAAACAGTATGTAATATGAAAGAGTAATAAGAAGCCAGAAAGGCAGTGGAAAGCACCAATGAAATATAGGGAAGGTGAAACCAGAGAAAAAGAAAGACCAAATCAAGAACCATATAGAGAAGGCAGAAAGAGACTGAAAGAACAAAGAAGAAAAAAAATGTAAACCAGGTTGTGGATTATAAATTCAGCAAATAAATGGAAAAAGTGGGTACAGAATTGCTTCATAAAAGGACATGATAGGCTACACAGAGGAGGAGGAAGAAGAGAGGAAATAGGGAATCAATGACAGACTAAATTTAAACTTTAAATATAAAATCCAGTAGATCCGTCGTTTAAAAAAAATAAAATAAAGGAAGGAACCAAACAGAAAAGTGGTACTCAGCTTGTCTTTCCAAAGTGAGAAAATTAGGTTTCCATTATAGTTAAGGGAGAAGGGCGCTCTTTTCAGGTTGGCATCCTAAATTGTCTTGCCCTTTCAATGAACTATGTAAAGAGTGTCTAAACTCTTATTCTAGGTGAGATTTACACTGTTTGCTAAACCTAGAGTTGGGCTTTGGATTTTGTCTTTGTAAATATACTGATCTCACTGTCCATAGTCAAACATGTATTCGCAAGATTATCAGTGTGCTAAGAAGGATAACAGGCATGGTATTATCTAACAAACTCCTGTTCAGCCTAGACTGGAGGGAGGTTACGTGTTTTTCCTCTTCCTCTCTCGGAAGAGAGGATTTTGCTGGCTGGGATTGTCTGAATGAAAACACTATAAATGCTACAAAAATATTTGTTGCTTATGGGAAAGCCTCAGATTTATTTATTTATACAGCATATAGGCCTAAGGTATATAGAATTCACTCTACCCAGAGTGAATGGTCCCAGAGTTATGGCTCTGAACCATTGTTCTGAACCAGCTAAATATGTAATGTAAGTGTATTCTTAAGGACCTAAGGGGTATGCTTAAAGTCAGATAGAATGGATACCTGCCTATAATATGATCATCATGAAGTTGGTATGTGCAGAAATTAATATCTAAAAGAATAAGTTCAAGAATCAGAAGTGGAAAGAAAATACAGGAAGTTAGGGAGCTGTAGGATAAAATATCCCAGAACATCTTTGATACTGATGACAAAAATGTCAAATGGCATTATGTGTTTGCACAAACTTCTGTTTCTATATTTCATTGAGAGAGGATGCCGTCCAGGTTCTTAGACCCAGCTTGATTTTCCACTTCCATGTTTACTGCTCTAGAATCCAACACGAGGCAGAGGGAAGAAAAAGAAAATATTAGCTGGGAAAAAATAGTGGCAACTCTGTAACTTTTAAGTAGTAATGAGAACGGTTAATGGAGGAAAAGATTGTGGAGAAACTGAAGTATCAGTCAAAAAGCTGGTAAATTATATAATAAAGGGGACAGGTAAAATCAGAGCTAACAAATCGAAAAGAAGATAGGACTTTCTATTTGCTTTGGCCAAAATCAAAGACATGATTTCCCTCTTTTTGATCCATAAATAGTAATGGGACATAAATGCATACACACGCATATCAATTCAAATATATATGATACATGTATACATATGTATACATGTATATATATGTCCGTATGTATCATATATATAATGATTTTCCTGTGTGTATGTATATATGTACACACACATATCTGCTTAGTCTAATCTTATTGCAGTTTTGTTTTTTTTTCCTGTGGACATTGTGATTCGTAGCACTATCAATGCTTTGGTCCATAATATAGAACTAGTAGCATTTTTCAGCTTGTAAATTATAAACTACCTTCAACTTCACCAGAAAGTAAGTTACACCAATTTACCTAAACTAGAAGCATACATTTATTTCCAGATCAGTGTGCCTTGTAGAAATGCTGTGTGTCCTTTCCTTGCATTGTCAGCAGTTATAACGTATGCAAAGTCCAAGCATGAAGAAGTTTAACTGATAGGTGAATTCCAAATGCAGCTGTGTACTTAAGTCATTACATTCCTGAAACTGATAACAATAGGGAAGTTTGGATGTTTATTGAACACTTCATATCTCTTAGTAATTTTACTTTGCATAGAGGACCGTTTCTGAAATAATACAAAAGCTTGAAGTCAATGCTTCTATTCATCTAAATATTTTCCTCTGCACTTTAAGTACAAGACACTGAATAAAGTAATATTTCCTAAATTATGAGGTGCAATTAACTTTTTATGGATGTAAATTTGCATTAAATGCTACTGACAAAAATGGCAATCGAAAACACTGACATCAATCAAAGTGGAAATTTGCAATACAGGCATGGACCTATAGATTTACAGAACTATTGTGATTCTTTAAAAGAACTATAAATACTAAAATTTACAGAGAATATAAATGCACTTAAATGTCTTACAAGTTTTAAGAATAATAAATGTTACATAAAATTTAATGAAGTTAATTGCTTAACCAGCAAGATATTTTTGGTTTGTTGTTTTTTTTAGGGGAAAGGAAACTTATTTTCCTTTGTCTCAACCACCATGAATTATCTAATAATGGTAATTAAATTCTGCCTAGTCAAAGACAATTTTTTAAGATTTCTTGAACTTTAAAGAAAATAATTTTCTGTTCATTCTGAAAAAGTTCTAGAAATGCTAGACCTAATTTTCAACATTTCACTCAGACGATTATTTCTAGTGATTTTCTATATTCCGTAGAAATAACTGTAAGATTCATGTGCAGACTTGCAAATGACAGAGTTTAGTCATGAAATCACCATTAATGAAATGAGAGTGAAAAATCTTCAGATCTTTTGATTATTTATGCCATTTGAAGTTCTTAAGATGGAATCCTATTGTTAATAGAAAAAAATCAATTACTTGGTAGTAGATCATTTTACTGAATCTTTCATATTCATTAAGACAGTGCTTATTATATATTAATTTGTGTCCTTTTTAACCATTAAGATCACTTTTTCTGTCTTTATTTTAATCACTGTCCATAACTGTCAGAGATAAAGTGTGTTAAATCAACATGTCATGGGAACATAGTGTAATAATTTCTTTATCAGAAAATGCTTAAAGAACTTATTCACCAGGATAAATGCATAATCCATACTGCTGATTTGTCATGATCCTTACTTACTGATGGGTCAACAGAATAAGATTCTGACTATTAATAAAGAAAATCATGACTGAAGTGCAAATTAATGTAAATTTAAGTTTATGTTTTCATGATGCAAAATGTCACAAAAGTTTATCTCCTGCATAATTAATTTATCTTGGCTTTGATTTTATTCTTACTACATGGCATATCTCAGAAGGAAAATACATGTATAAATATAAAGACATTAATCCTATAACTTCTTTAAATAATTAAATGATAATT
>VWZL01005998.1:349302-370769 GCA_013396915.1 Stercorarius parasiticus | reverse complement strand
CTTTCCTCATCATGTTGTCCCCTCAGTACCTGTCAATATACCTATGCTTGGATGGGGTCCCTCTCAGCCTTGATTTGTTGTTTCAAAGTCTCTCTTTGAATATCATCTTGTTCCTTTCACTTGTCAGCCTGGTCTACCACTTCCCCACTTGAACTTGGGTGCTCATCTTCCACCTTTGTAATTTCTAGCTTAAAGATTTCCTGAGCAGGTTGGTGAGCCTATTGGTTAAGATGCTTTTGCCCAACTTGGTCAGGTGGATCCCATCTCTTTCTCGGTCCTCCATCCCCAGAAAGGGTCCTATGGTCCTAAAAGAGAAACCCCGGGCATCAAAACCATCTGCATACCCAGGCATTGACCTGCAAAATCTGTTCACTCCTCCTCAAGCCTTTCTGCCTCACTGTTAGGATCAAAAAGACACTACCTGGCAGCCATGCCCTAGACCTTCTCCTCCAGAGCCATGCATTTACTATCGGCATACTCCATCTCTCCCCTGGCCGCATGGGAAAGCAGTGGGAGTAACTGGACAAGGGCTGGACAAGCTCCAGCAGCCTCTCTGTGACATCCCGGCTCCAAGACCCTTTCAAGGAGTAAACCTCCCTGGAGAGCAGGCTAGGTTGGCAGGTGGAAACCTCTGTCCCCTTCAGAAAGGGATCTCATGTCACAATCCCTTGGTGCTGCTGTCTCAGATGCTCTGTTGGAAACAGCTCCCAGACTCTCGTCTGCAACCCAGGGAGTGTTGGATCCATCCTGGTGCTAAAGCTCTCCAGCTTCTGCAGTCAGGGAATCTCCATCTTCCAATCCCATAAACACAAGTGTACCCCCCTCCGTGGGTACACTTGGGCCTTGAAGCTCACCTCCTACCTGCATGTTCTCAAAGATGACAGACATCAGATGGAGCTTCATCTCCTCTGTGCCACTCCTGGTGCTGCACAGGCTGCTGCCCTCCTCCTGCAGCCGCTTTGCCTGGGGACACAGACCTGCTTCCAGCAACCACCTCTTGCAGGCAAGGACACATCTCCCCCAGGCCCAGTGGGAGGCCCCTGCTGTCCCCCAAACGTGCAGAGCTCCATCCTCTCTTGGAGCTGGATTGAGCAGAGTCTCCCAACATACTGGGTAGCTGGGGTACGGGTCTTCTGGGGGCTGTGCCCCACAGGGCTTCACCACCACTGCTGCACATGGGGACATGGGGAGACTGCCCTGTGTAGAGCTTCCTCTTCCTTTCCATGCCCCCTCCAGTGTGCCCTGCTCCATAAACTGCCACATCATTTGGCTCTCTCTGTTAGCAACACAATGCATTTTAAAGATCTGTATGGTTTGCTTGTGTACAGTGTAAAAAGTGACTTCAGGTGTTAGTTCTTTTACTCAAAAACTAAAAAAGTCAGTGGTTTACTTCTTCATACTAGTTCAAGCTACCTTGAATTCTGAAAGTCTTAGTCATAATGCTATAAAGCTTTAGCAATGTGCCTTCATGACTGCATTGTCATTCTAGTTCTCCATTAATATGCTTTATTAGAAATATTTCAAAATTAGTCACAGAAACAGGTCAAGACCTGGTATTTTTTCTGTGATAATGTAACAACAGAAAGGGATTCTGAGCATCTCTTATTAAAGTAGAAAGTAAAACAAAAGACTAAAGTAAAACAAAATCAGGACTAACCCCCAAGTGCTTCACAGAATTGGATATGTATCTAATTTACAAATACTTCTGAAAGAAAAGAAAAATATTTACCAAATGGTTCAAACGTGCCAAAATTATGTCTGACTCCAAAAATAGTTAATGGAGAAAGATAAAATAAAAAATAGAATGTCTGAAAAGGATGCATACTATTCCCCTTTCATATGACAGTGGTTGAACCTTATGATATACGACAGTATACTTTTACAACTATGTAATATTTGCAAAATGCAAATAATCTTATTAGGGAAAAATCTATGAAGCCAATTTATTGCAGATAAGGGGAAAATACTTTCAATGAATACATTCTCCATCTCTTCATTTTTTCATTACACCTATACAAATAAATATAATGTTGTCATAATCACTTGTTATCACAGATCGAGGAAATGCTTACTTTCTCCCTTTGCAAGATACGAGAAAAATGTAATAATGGTCAACTTATTGTCTTCATGTAGCAAAATGTCCACATATGTTTTGGACCAAAATACAGTCTTTATTAGAAATGTTACATTACTCACCTGCTAATTTCCCATAAAGTAACTGTTCCTTGTCCTGAAAGAAATTAGCTTTTTATAACAATTTCTCATATATTTAGACACTCATTCCTGATTTGATCTTTTTATCATGCATGAAATTACTTTGTTCTCACTACTAGGAAAAGTATGATTCCCTAACCATTGTAAACCTCAAAGGTTTTGTTTTGTTTTCTTTTTCCAAAAATTTGGATTTAAAATTTTATTTTAATACTTATTTCTTCATTTTTATGGTGAACTATATTTTAATAACATCTTCTGACTAGCTCTGAGCAAAAAAAAAGTGCATTTTAATTACGTTTAAGTTGGTTTACTACTCAAGCTATTTTAAATGTAATTGCTCTTCTCTGTAAACTTTTTTAATTTCTGTCTTCTGCCACTGTCCATTTTATTTTCTCTTTATATTTTGTGACTAAAGAGAAGAGCCTTCTCTTGTCAAGCGTAGTGAAAAGAGCAGGACCCAATACTGATGTTTACAGTATTGCACTTGTCACATTTATCCATTTCTGCCTGTTTCTTCTTACTCATGATATTTGTCTTTACTTCTCAAAATAGTTCTTTATCCTTATAAACTGCATATATCTCCTACAATACCAGACGACCTTGCTAAAAGTCATCTTTAGGTGGTCATGTAATAGAGATGTCATAAGGTTTCTTTTAAGGCTAGACATTCTGTCTAAAATTTCTCTGATAAATCCTGTGTATTATTTGCTCATATATAACTGTTATGTTTGTCACTGAGACCTTTTGTGAAAGCATCCTGATATTCCTTAAACAATGTTGCTGTTAGTTCTTCTCTCTTTTATCTTTACTCAACATTATCTTGTTTGCTTTATGTAACTCCAGACCCTGATGTTCGGGTTTTGGTTATTGGTTTTTTTTGTTTGGTTGGTTTTTAATTATTTCTTCTGATTGGGAAGGCTCCCACCATCTCATTTATTGTTTTACCCCTTGGTTTATAATAGGTCCTGTTGATTTTAGTGTATTTCTTAGATATGTTTCTTTCTTCAAATTGTTCTATTTTTCCCTCATATAATGCTATGCTCCTTCAATTTTTTGTTCTTGTTCTGATTTGGTATAAGTATTTCCCTGTTGTTAGTTCTCTCTTCAGCCTTTTTTCCTCCTTTGAGAATGCTGAAGCAACAAGTTCGTGTCAATAGCCCACAGTGACAGTCACCTCTACCAATAAGTAATATTATTTTATTCTTGTCTTCACATTTCCTTAAAATTGTTTTTCTATTCCTTTGGCCTCATTCTATAACCTTCCCTTTCTTTTCTCTGCTTGAAGTGTTTTATATTTCACACTTTATTCTTTTTATATTGTAATAGTGCCCTTGCACTTCAGTAATACCTTTTATGTAAAGACCTATGTGCTTTATACTAACTAATGAGTTAAGCTTTCAGTACATTGTAAGAAGTAATGTCTATTATTTCCTTATTAGTAAAAGGAAACTGAGGCACTGGAGCAAGCCAACTGACTTCTTGGAGATAAATACTAAGTCTCAGTCAAGCTGTAAGAAGGCTTGACTGAGAATCTTGTTTCCTTGTTGTTTTGTTCGGTTGTTTGGGTTTTTTTGAAGGGGAGTGTCGGTGGTTTGTTTGTGGGGGTTTATTTACTGTTCTGTTTATCACAATGTGCTTCTCTCACAAATAAGGTATTTCTATAATTATTATTTCCCATTAATTCACTGATAGTAGTCCCTATGACTACTATATGGTTTGCCATTTAACCATGCAAACCTATCAGAAAAGAAAGAGAACAGTATTTTAAAAGCTCTTTCAAGCTCTTTATATTGTGACCTTTCTCATATTCAGCATAACAGCACCTCTAGCACAATATAGTCTTCCGAGTATAAATTGTGTTTATATATATTTGTATACTTTAAAACTCAAAATCTAGAAAAAATAATTTATATAGTATTCCTTTCTGTGGATGTATGTGTTACATTTGAATTTTTGATGATGTGATGACAATTACATTTTAAGGTTGTAATACGTTACATATGCATATGCAGCACTGTCAGATTGACGTTCAGCTAGTTACCCCTTAAATTGCTTCTTTTGATGATGTCTCTAATATAAATGTTTCTGAATAGAGACCACCCTACTAAAACATTAATACAATTGATGCCCTTACATATTAGTATATGTATGGTTTAGCCTTGCAGTAATATATAGGGGTTTTGTTTTCAACTCTTCTTAATTTGCTGTTAGGTGTTGTGTAATGCTACTCTGTGCTTCTTATGCTATGTGTCTTATAGCGAATTTTCATCACTATCCTGCTCTCTTTATTGTCAGATATTGAGCAATGGAGCTTTTACCCAATATGTATTTTTTTTCCCAAGATCCTTCCAAACTCTGCATGCTTTCACAAATGCCAGTTCTACCCAATTATAGAACCTCATTCTATTTTCTGCCAATTCAGTGATGTCTTTGGAGACCCATACTTCCACGCTTTTAATGTAGTCAATGCCTGTTTCTGCATCAAAAATAGTACAGGGAGCAAATATGAAGTACTGCATTGTGCAAATCCAAACCGGTCTTCTCAGTAATTCAGTTTATTTTTTTATTTGCCTGAGAAAACTGCCCTTCACTTTTGGCAAGGAATATTGCTCTCTCAAAATTGTTTTAAAGTGTTTCCTTTGGAGAAGCAAGGGTGAGAGAAAGGAAAACAAATTATGCTGCTGTTTGAGTTCTTCTCACAATCAAAGCCTCACTGTGCCACATCATGACATAAAACACCAAACAAACTAGAAACACCTGGCCCCAGGTGTTTACGATTAGCACATATCACAAAGGCTTGATTTTGTCAACCCTGTGGAAGAGACTCTCACTTTCCTGCATTAAGAGCCTAATCAAATCCCACATAAGTACAACTGCTTCAGGATGAATCAGAGCAGCAAAATGTAACTCAGCTCTTTCATTTACAGACAAAGTCCTTCTGAAAAGATGACAAGAGAAGGAGAAGCTAATGCTGTCATGGAGAGATATCTAATTTTAGCAGCTTATCTAACTGAATAGTCCTCTCTAAATTTTAATTGAATAGCTGGATTCAGCTGAAGTAATATGGACCGAGGTCTTCACTGCATGATTATGGTATGCCCACTGTAGCTCCTCAGCTGCAGATGCATATAGTCTGTGAACTGCACACAGATCATACATGTTATTGGTGTATACTTGTGTAGTGAAGACTTAAACATGTGCAGATACACTAAAACTTAAACTTGAAGGTTACAAAAAGAAGGGGAGAAACAGAAGTTGCAGCACTTAGTCCTAGTATTCCCATCTATAGTAGCTTTCAATATTCCCTTATGCTTGAAAGACAAATTGTAATAAACAGTTATCTGTGATACAGCCAGAGGAAAATACAATATCCTATAGAACAGAAAAAGAAATACAAAATATAAAAGATAAAAGAACTTATTAATCTTTAATCATGTCCACTCCAAAAGAGTCAATACTTCTTCCAGATGCTGGAGTCTCCTTCTTGTCCACTAAACCTATTAACAGCTTTCTTAAAGACAATGTAGCAGACAAAAACCCAGGGAGGGTCTGTAACCCACAGCTATGTTTCAATGTGAGTATAGAGTTAATACACTAAGGATAGATCTGATTGAAACCTTTGCTGCAGAAAATAGTTCAAGTTCTCCTATTGCGCCCAAGTTTGTTTCTTGGGCAAGAATCACATGCCATTAAATTCTCTGCCAGACCAGGGCAGACATTCCCCAAGGCCACCGCTCTTGACTAGCTTTTCATAGAGCTCTTACTCTTCAATTATGAATGGGTTTTTTTGCAGTGTGCCTCTTTGAGGATGGCTCTTTATATCTGGTAGTTTCAAACAGCAGTATAGGCACTGTAAATTGGAGGTGAAGTTGGCCGCTTATTCTCTTTTCTTCCCTTCCAGTTGGTTTGCACCAGTGTGTCTCCTGTTATGGTTGTCTTTCCTGAAAAAAAAAAAAAAGCAACTTCTGTACAAGCATCTTTAATCAAAACTGTTCCTGAAAGACCAGTCTTAGTAAAAATGCTTGAATTGTGTTCTTCCCTTTGAGACTTAGACGGACAGTGTGGAGGAAATACTTCAGTTAGAAGACTGATAATAAAGCAAACTATTACCTTCCTATGCCAATAAAATAATAAAATGCAGTAAGTTGTGGGCTAAGTAGAGGTGGAGAAGACAGTGATCCTCAGTGTATCTATGTAGGTGATATGAATTTTTGAAAATTTTGCAAGTGTGACCTGAACTTTAATGAGAAACTGTCTAAAAATCTAAAGAAGTAATTTCAATGTTGTTCTTGGTGCAGATGCCCCTACAGTTCTCCTAAAGGCTCTGTACAATTCTCCATTATACTCCAGCTTATATATTCTGTGGCAAAGTTAATTTACATTACTTTCTAAACTATGGGACTAATTCACTCTGTTCCTGAGGAGCAGGAGGAGCAGTCTCATTGTACCTGATTAGCAGCTATGCTGAAGGATGGACATATTTCCGCTGCAGATTTTTTTACAACTCGTAACTGGTCAAAGAAGGCTCTTCCCAATAAATCCACAAGAAATCACCTTGTTGCTTCCAGAATGCGGTCCATATACAAACACAGAAAAAGAGCACTGACATAAATATATTCTTCCTTATATATAGAATCATAGAATCAGAGAATTGCCTAAGTTGGAAGGGACCTTTCAGATCATCTAGTCTAACCATCAACCTAACTCTGCCAAAAAACATCACTAAACCGTATGTATATGTACATATACATATATAAATATGTATTTATGTATCATTTTTAAACATAAACCTGCACACACAGTCACATAAAAGCACAAGGAGGCACAAATATATGTGTGTATTTTTGCCTACTTAAATAGATCAATGCTGAACAGACAGAGGATTGAAGTTGTTGTAAAACTGTGCACAGGTATTCTGTAAAGATAATTCTTCAGTAATGGAGGGAATAAGCTAATACAGCTTGTTTCTCCTAAATGTTAAAAATTGTGTTTCTTGTGTCTAATGAAATATTGATATGCTACTCAAAATGGATCATTCTGTCCTGTAACAGATAAACACAAAAGAGTATCTAAACATGTCTTTTCTTTCTCTCACTATTCTATCTACTTTTTCTCAAAACAACTTTAATTCAGAAGTTTACTGCCACGATGAAATTAAAGAAAATGTGTTCTTCACGGAGTGCGGCTTCTCTTTCAAACCATCAGTACACACTTTGCTGCTTTTAATATTTTCATGCCTTTGGCAACCACCTGTTTTGTGTGTGTGTTAAAGCCTAAGATAATTCTAAGAAATAAACATTCAGCACACAGTTCAGGGAATTCAACAGATCATTCCTATAACTGATAATCGAAGAGTGCCCTTAAAACAGGGTGTGAAAACTATGTGTGATTGAAAACAATGTTGCACTGAATGACCAAGGTATCTTCTTGAAAATTACCCCAGCAGTCACAGATCCACTTTTCTCATTAAGGCGTTTAAAACCAAACATCTTGCAGCAGCTTTTTTGTCCTCCTTCTCACCCCCAGTAATCTGGGATTTGATTAAATTTATTGCTTTATGTATTTTTTATCTCTTGGATTAGAGGAATATAGTAGAGCAGTAGAGTTACACGTGTACTGGTATGGATAGTTAACTTCAATTACAGGGCACACAGTTGCTGATGACCAGGCTAGGCACAAACAGAAGAATTTGCTTTTAATGAGCTATTTTATGTTTTCTTCTTGTTTCTTTCATTTCAGAGAATAAAAACTGTCCTGCAAATATAACCACAGTCTCTTGGCTGGAAGTTGAAGCAAAAAGAACCTCTTTTGTTCTTTATTACAGTATTCCTCAGCAAAAAGGTGGTAAGGTACAAAATACAGCCCACCATGTGCGTACAGAATTCTCCCAAACCTGTTCATTGCACAATTATGTCAATTTTTTAATTCAAAACTTCATCTTTTCATTTGAAATTAATTCATATTCTGGGAACTTAGATAAGCATCTATTTGCACAAATCTCAGTAGGTTAAAGGGCCATTTGCTGAATCAGACACAAGCACTGCAATCTTGTTGGGTTGCTATATTCTCATGAATGGTGGGTACACTGCCCGTTTCGTTGCCTAAAATAAGACGAAGTGTTCCAGCTCTTCCATAAGCCAATTAGAAGGTTTTTTTGGCCAATGTGTGTGTTATAAACTTTTTACAGGTGTAAGGCCTCTAATTAATGTTGTTCATTGAACTAAACTATTTTTATTTCATTTTTACACCTGTTTTAGTGAAACATCATCCTTAAGTTAATTTTTTGGGTAAAGGTAATCCAATGTAAAACATTTGCTAATAAGTTATTTTTTCCCCCTTTAATTTGTCAGCTGTAAAAATCTTTTTTCCTCCTTTAAAGAATTAAAAAAATACCCCGGCTAAGACTTAGTTGCATTTTGAAAAAAATCAGGCTCTTTTTGAATAGTTGAAAAAAGTAATTTGCTGTAATCGTAGATCTTCATATCATTGGAGAACTCATTCATAAAGGTATCAACAATTGATCATAAAAAAAGTATCTATCCTTATGTGAGACACAAAGAAAATAATAGTTTTAGAACGACAGCAAGAATCAGAAACTTACAGATGAAGATAGAAATCAAGTTTAAGACTTAAAATTATGGGAAAAGAATAAATAGAAACAGACTGGTAATAATATACTATTACCTCAAATATGTCAAGTTTGATCCAGTTGAAGCTACTGTCAAAATATCTTTATTCTTCAAGAATTTCTCTCTGTGGTTATGAATGTGGATGTGAATGCACTGAGGTCCTGTGAGCTTCTTTATTCTTTGTATTTCAGCAGATACAGTGCCCAGTGTCCTTCTGGTATAGTATATGAAATCAGAAACAGACTATAACAGACTATCTGACCTTATGATATTTGAAATTGGGGACACTGATCTGTATTCTAGCCTTTCTTACATCAGTCAAAGAGACAGAAGGTTGCAATTTCTTTGACCAGAACTTTGAAGTGCTTGGTTGTTCTGTTTCTCAGACTACTGCTCCCCCAGATACCTTCTAAGTAATCAGCCTTACTTAACGTAGTGCTGTTTGATTTATATCTTACTATTTTATCATTAAGCATACATTTCATTTTTCATAGATCTATTTATAGCTGCAGATAATTTCAGACAAGAGAAAGTATATTGTCCTTGCATCGCTTAATATATGTATTATGATGGAAGGCAGTGTAAATCATACCATGATACCATTTATATATGGTAGAATAAGACATACACAAATTCAGAATGAATAAAGAAAATAATTTCTTGACAAAGTACTTTGTCAAACTAGTTGCCATAAAGCTTTGCTAAAGATGAAAACTTGAAGAGATTTTTAAAATGAATGAATCTTTCATGTGGACAAGAATATCTGCAATTATCAGCTATTGCTTTTGGAAAGTATTAGACTTATACCAGACTATCTATTGCTGGTTTGGAGGTTTTTTGAGACATCCATTGAGTTGACCACCAATGCATAAATAATAGAGAACTAACTGGACAAATTTTCTGTTCTGCTGTGGCAATTCCAATGTTCCTACACCAATGTTTTTAGATGTTTCTAAATTCACTGCTGTTTAAAAGCCATAAGATTTAAAAAGAAAAAAAAAAACAAGAAAAACTTCAAAAATGCTTTTCACCTAATGCAGAGCACAGCAGCTGTCATCAATTCTCTACTTAATAGACTACAAATCCATTAAACACCTATCTTGTATTTGCTACTCAGGAGAATAGCAGTCCCTCTGTAGCCTTTATAAAGCCCTGAGTAATCTAATTTAGTTTTGAAATTATCCCTTTTTAAGTAGAAAAGGGAAGACTACATGACCTCCAGAGGTCCTTTGCAACCTAAATGTTTTTTTGCTTCCATGATTTGCAATTGTGTTCCAACCAAATCCTGGCGTCATTGTCCAAGTTAAAAATGATCAAAAATATATGAAGTGGAACTTTCTGATGAACCGGATCTAGATTATGGAACTCTGTATTCCAAGAATAAAACTCATAAAAAGGGCTGACAACAATTAGAATCAAATGAAAAATCCATTTCCTTGTTTAGTTGTTCAAAGGTACCTCTTTCCTACGTGTGAACATACACATACATCAGCACATACATCTGCCAGTCTTCACAGGAAAGTGTATCTCTTTTCCCAGGTGAGGGTTTTCAAACGCTAAGACAGTAAGTACTTATATTCAGTCATTTAAGAGTCATTTGCCTCTCAGCATATAACTAGTAGTACACGCAAGGAAGTGAAATACTCGCTTTGCTTGAATTGTAGACTCGTAAGCGAAAATGTTGCAGCTGTTCTGAACATATATAAAAACTTAATTTTCCAGAGGCTTTGACTCTATTTACTTTCATATTTTTGTGAAAATACTCACTTTTCTAGATTAGTATATTTTCTCTTTTTGAACGCTGCATTTGCATAGATCATGGAATGGAGTGTTTAAGAAATTCTAACATTTTGGTATTTAAAGTAGTATAGCTATACAAATATAGATGTACAAAATTTGCACTTCAGCTGCTTAGATATCCTATTTTTTCACTTTAGTGTTGAAAACATTTTATCTGCCTGGAATTACCCATACATCTTTTTTTTTTTTTTTTAATGAAAAAATGTATAGATGAGTAGAAAATAAGTGCATTACCAGTACCCAGACGAAAAAGGGATACATCATTTTACGTAGGAGTCTCAGTAACACATTATTGTAAGCCTTCTGGGTGTTAAAGCCAAAGCCAAAGCAAAATCTCTATCATTTTCCCTATATTTTCCTTCAAAAGGCTTCTAAGGATTGAGGAGCCCTCAGAGAATGACTGCTCTGTTGACTTTCGTGGAAAGCATTATCTGTGAAAAGGCATCCCCTTGGCGCTGCAAATCTTATTCGCAGTGAACAAGAAGAGACTGAAATTACACTGGACACCACAGGTTTTGCTAGATCATAGAAAGAAAAATGCAGATCCATATTTTCAAATCCCATTTAGACTACAATTAAAACATTAATTCAAAATAATTCCATCAAGCTGACTCCCAAGTAGAAATGCTGCAAGCAAGGGCAATAAAAGAATCAGGAAAGGTTCAGTGCCATTGTACAATATATTACAGGATGTCAGCTTTGCGATATTTAGAGACAGTTTAAATAAATGACATATGAGAAATAGAAAGTTTGGCTTCAAGTCATATGTATTGTTAATGAGATTTTGGCAAATATAGTTACAATATTTATTAAAATATCTTGACAAATGATAATATTGTGGCCAATTTAGATTTCTAGAATTCTTTTTGTGTTTTCTCATGCTACAGATCTACCACAACACATGAACTAGAGCCATACCAGGCATCACCGAGCCATCTTCTGTACATGTTAGTTTAGTGAGCTGTCTCTCTGTTCTCATAACAGAGAGTAGGCACATACTTCTTGCATCCTCAGGCCATCAGAAAGTTTTTTAAAAGTGCATGCTCCAGTTCAGTAGCCATGTTAGCACTGTGGATGATAACTTGAGGCAGAAAAAATATTTTGAGTACCCAGCTAATGTGAAAGTCTGGCCAAAACATGATCTGCAGAATTATAAAACTAAAGAGCAAACATGGACTGCAATCACAAATAGCAGGCAAATTATATTTTTATGGGTATCAAAGGATGCTAAGGCAACAAAATTATGATAGGAATTATTAAAGGAAAATACCAAGAGAACAATTAATAACGCATCTAAAGAGCTTTAAAATAAAATTAAAAAAATAAAAAAAGAGAAAAAAATGGAAGAATAATGCATAGAAATAATGAAAATGGACTGAGATATGGACATCAAGGGTCAAAACTGATTGTATCTGTCAGCCCTTATCAAAGAATCACCCTGAGAAGAGTTTTATTGTGCAGTAGCACATATAACACAGGATAAGGCTGATTGCCCTAACCCTAAAAATGGTCTGAACCATTACTTTGGTTAGAGCCATCTCATGAGAGCAAACAAAAAGTATTGGATATTGTTTCTGATGTCTCATAAATCTCCGTAAGACTCTCCCAAAATTATTTTACTACTGGAGCTAGAGACAGCCTGAGCTGTTAAGGGTAACTCTTTTTTTAAATGACATTCCTAACATATAGTATGATTCGCCTGAATCAGTCATTCTTTCTTCTTTAGCAGTTCTTTTTTAAAAAAAAAAATCGCCAGTTTTCCTTGAGTTTATTAATAATTACTATTATTATTTAAATTCATCACACACATAAAATGCAACTCGAATTCATACTGATCATTATTTACAACTGCTTGTAATTTCACAACAAAGATGCTATTAAGAAGAAAAAGGGGAAGAAATACTTTTCATGTTTCTTGTTCTTCAACATTTTCAAGTGGAGATTTAGTTAGCAATTAACGTAAATGAAAAACCATAAACACCTCTTAATACCCTCTAAGGCTGCTATCTGTGGCATCATAGAATTTACTCAATAAGAGGAAAGGCTCCTGAGACAACCAGGATGCTAAGAGATATGAAAGTACTACAGAAAGTTTTAAAGAATTCTTTCTCTTGCAGCTTGGGAATCATATGACAGAGTCACGGAATCACAGAAGGGCTGAGGCAGGAAAGCATCTTTTGAGATCCTCTAGTCCAACACCCCTGATCAAGCAGGGTCAGCCAGAGCAGGCTGACCAGGACTGTGTCCAGTCAGGTTTTGAGTATCTCCAAGGATGGAGACTCAACCTCTCTAGGAATCCATCCTCAAAGTAAAAGATTTATCTTAATTTTAAATGGTGTTTCCTGTATTTCATTTTGCGCCCATTGTATCTTGCCCTGTCACTGGGCACCAATAAGAAGAGTCCATCTCTGCCTTCTTTCCATCACATATTTTTACACACTGATAAAATCCACCTGAACTTTCTCTGTTCCAGGCTGAATACTCCCAGCTTTCTCAGCCTCCCTTCATGTATCAGAAGCTCCAAGCCCTTAATCATCCTTGTGACCCTGTGCTTGTCTTGCTCACAGTCTCTCTCGTACTGGGGAACCCAGCACTGGACCCAGCACTCCAAACATGTCTCACCAGGACTGAGCAGAGGGAAAGATCACCTTCCTTGATCTTCTGGAAACACTCGGTATAATGTAGCCCATGATGTTGCTGGTCTTCTTTGTTGTGAGGGCTCATTGCTGGCTCCTGGTCGTCTTGGTGCCCACCAGGACACCCAAGACTTTCTGTGCTGAGTTGTCTTCTTTACCTCTGCTATAATTCCTTTCTTCTGCAAAGAAAACTTTGACGAAAACTTTGTGTACAATCCTTTATGATCTTCTCTGCCAACACGAATAGTCCGAAGTCAAAAAATATTTTTTACTTCAGTAAGTACCCTGGGTCCAAAGCAGCCAATGCCATGGAGGTACTGCTCTTTATTTCCAGATCCCTTCAATGGGTCTTGATCCCCTATATTTCTGCTAGTAGAGGGAATAATCCAGTCCCAAACCAGTTTTGAATTCTTTCTACAGGTTTTGGTTATGTTCTGCTGAGTTGCTAAATTAAATGAACAAACAGAAAATCCTCAATAAAAATATTTTTTTAAAAAAAATTTTATGAATCCCTTACATAAAATTTACCCCTTCTAACTCTCCTTCTGACAAATATTGATCCTTTCTAACCCTCCGCCCTCTCTTTTTCCTGTAAGTACAAGTCAGCACAGCAATATATACAGTACACTGATTTCTCTTGCTTGTCAAAAACTTAACTGATGATTTCATCAGTGTTATTGGCACAGTTTTTGCAAAAGAGTATTTCTTATCTTGTTTTCCCTGACAATCTTGCTTCTTCTGCAGTAATGTAAATATTCTGCAGCATCATGCTTCATCTGTGGCAATTGTGAGATTTTAAAATGTTCTTTTTATTTTCAAAGAATGTATCTAGAACTCAGAGGCTTCCACCTACAAAATTGTAAGAGAGTTTTCTTACAATTTTAAAAATATTGTTAAGTGCTGGGTCTAAATCACAGCAGAAATTTCCAGAAGCATGACCTGATCTTAATTCTGAGTAGTGATCTCATTTACTGTGCTTCCAGCTGTTCTGGGGCATAAATAAGCTATCACTGTTGAAGAGTCCAAGTTTAAAGAGCCTGAATATATGCATAGACATCATGTCTACCTGAGAACAGGAAGCAAAACACTAGCTCTTTGCGGACCTCATTTTACAAGTATTTCAGTAGAAGGAGATCTCTGAATCTGATCTCTGAATCTCAGTCAGGCTCTGAGAAGGTTGAGGTCTGCTCACATAAAACAGTCAGGAAAATTCAGGCCTTCATATATTTTAAAATTTATTTCCCAGCTAGATTTTTCTCAAGTTTTCAGCTTGAGTTTTCAGCTTACACGTAGATCTATGGAACAGGTTTCCCCATGTGACAAAACTCAAAAATACAACCCCTCCCAAACCAACGCATTAAATTAATTATTCATGTAATTTAAAAAATGCATTCAAATTTTAACTGTTAAAGATGGTGTAAAAATTCTCGTTCAAAATTTATTTTTCACTCCTTGTTATTTAATGATAACTACAACTATACAGAAGAAATGAATCATAAAAGGCATAAGCAAATGCATTGCAAACCCAACCATTGTTATTTTAGATACATTTAATTTCAGTATGATTCTCACCAACTTATCTACGTACCATTGATTGTTTGCTTCCCTATTTTAAGTTAAATACCTTTCCAAGTGTTTCCTTGCCAAGAGAATTTTTAGTGCCTTACCAGATTTACTGCTCCATAACTACTGTTCTTGATATACCACACACTGTTAATGTGGGTATAAAAAAATAATTTTGAATGCCTGAAAAAGCCTCTAGAAAATTATGTATCTCCAAAGCAAAATTCTATTTTATGTATCTATGTACTTTGGATAACATAGATTTGCTTTACAATACAAGATTTTCCCCTCTTTTTAAGACAAATGTCATAACAACCTGACATTTGCCAACTCAAATGGTTATTTATTAGAAAGCATTCATTATTTACATTGAAAATCTGAACAAGAAAGCAATGAAAAAGGAGTTGCCTGTTCTACTTAAGGAACTTGGGAATTTGTTTAAAATTTTTCTGTAATGACTTTTTTTTTTTATAATTATGGAAGATATGTGCGGTAGTGCAATCTGTCTTTGAAGTGAGTCGAAAGGTGACTGAGGCAGTTGCTATCAAAAAACCCAGTATCTGTGCATGGAAAAATAATTCATTATAAATCAGGAGTTCAATCTCATCTGTAGTACTGTGCTTAATTCCTTACCTTACTAAGAGTTACAACAGACATAGAAAGATAATGACAAAAATATTACACAGACAGGAAGAAAAGCAGGTGAGATAATGAATAAATTGGGATCACCCTATTTAGAAAAGATGTAGGAGGATGTTTATTCTCATAATACAGTGTCTAGAGAAACCAGAGTGAGCACTCTTACCTTTCAAAACTCATAAAATGTAAAACTAATGAAAGAAAATCTTGCATAACCGACACGGCTAACCTTTGAGACTGCTTGCTGTATCAAGATGCTAGAAGATGTCATGAGCTCAGAATATCTCAGTAAAGAAGCAGATGTCTCCTCATGAATAAGAACTTCTGAAGTTGTGGGGCTGAAATTAAGTTAAAAGATAAGTGTTTATATAAACTATGGGGTCTAGATCACATGCCTTTATAAAAGTCTGGAGTTAAAATCCACATTCTTTTGAATTTTCCATCATTGTTTAGTTGATAATCTCTTCCTGAATTCACAGCTGAACACTTTCATCATGACCTTTCCTCCATGTTGAGGACTAGACATGTGGACATGGTTCCTTTATCACTTGAAGAAATCAATATGCTCAAAATTATGTGTGTTCTCTTTCCTACAATTTTATTTATGTATATAAATACGACTTATTTCTAAGTCCTCTATAAAGGTTTCAGTGACTGTCGACATCCCTCATATCAGCCATCATACCTCTTTGCTCACTTGTATCACATATAAATCAACTATTAACCAGTTCCAATGAAAACTAGGACAGTGATGTGGATCAGGCTAGTTGGATGGCTCTGAATCCCAGATACTGTATTTTATCTGGCCAGCACTTACAATGTGCAGCATGTTTAGCATCACAATACAGAACTGCAACCCAAAGGTATCCATAGACTTTTAAAGTTTCAATTTATGTCTAATTTTACATTCTGTAGATAACTTTTCTTTCTTTGGTCTGGGGTTGTGTACGTTTTTCGTCTTTGCTGTTAATCAAAGTACGGATGTCTGAATAAGTGTGATTTACATTTTGTTCTGAATATCTCAGAAACTCACCATGATCCAAAGCACTTCAGGGAACAAGTTTCACAGTCACAGAAGATGCAGTTCCAATGAGCTAAGGAAATGTAATTTATTAAACACTGCTTGGTAGCACGCACAGTATTCCCAGATTTAAAAAAAAAAAAAAAAAGAAAAAAAAAGAAAGAAAAAGAAAGGAATCTTTGCTCTGGAAATTGTATGAAATAAACCACTGCTAAATAATAGGAAAGAAGGGTGCTAGCATGAAAAAAATGTGGGGTGGGGGTGTTCATAAGCAGTCCATAGAAGAGGTAAAGTACACAACTGCCATGTTGCTGAATATGTAGTCAGTTGTATTTGAGCCAGCTGGAGCACCTCAGCATTGGCAGTTTCATTCTCAGGTGCAATAATCAATGTGTCAATAATCCTGCCCAAATATCTGAAGCTTAGAGTATATGGGATAATAACTTTTGAGAGTTCTTGTTTTTCGAGTGACTGATCTGAGAACGGGAAGAGTCACACATCTACAAATGCTGTAACCTGGAAGATAGGAAAATCTGTCTCTAGAGTTCAGACGAGTTACCTTGTCTCATCTCTCAAATGCTAATTTTGCTGCACTAGACACAGAAGTGTACAATGCTTCCCTCAGACATATAAATTCAGCTTATTGATTTCTTTTGTCAGCACAATGTTTTATATTGTAATCAAATTAGCACACTGTACTTCAAGCAACCTTGCTACCTTCAAAAATTAAGCAGTCGTCTTTACCTGGACAGAATTATTTTACACATGCCCTTGTCATTATTTGGTTCCAGAAATGATACAGGAAATTATCCTCCCTACACAAAATCCATTAGTCTCTTCTTAGTATCTGAATAATTTCAAGATTGTTTTAAGTTTCTCTAACAGGAAGGAGAGTTCTTTATTTAAAGTGACTTGAAACGGAGTGGAAACAATGCTTTTGACTCTTTCTCATAAAACGCTAATCCAAAATGATAGTAATTTTAGATCTTTGTGAAAGTCTCTGTAAGATGTTAAGAACTTGAAACATAATAGTGGTGCAAACATCTATGAAACTGTCTTTTGTTTATTGTGCATCATTTCCTCACCACAATAATGCTGTTGTTCACTGTTGTATAATTTATCTTAGTGCCACTTTAATTGTGTTTTCAGTGTTCATAGGAAAGCATCCTATTTGGGATAATTACTCACTTTGGAGATGATCAGCAATTTGGTTCATGAGCACCTCTGAAAATCACCCTATCTGCAGAAGGTATTTTCCTGCAAGTGCAACATACCAGGTTTGCAAGAAGGGCAAACCTTGTTTATCTTTTCTCTTTTCCTTTACTTCTCCTTTCCTGTCACAAAAAAACCCCAACATTCTAAAATTGCTCTAGGACATGCCAATTTCCTTACAACTCTTCACCAGTTATTTCTAAACATACGATCTCTGTCTCCTTTCTTTGTAACTGCCATTATTGTAAGTTGCCCTAAAATTCTCAGCTAATTTTAAGGTGCTTCCTTAACATTTCTGTTTATGTAAGACAAGTAAGCAAATCCAGCTGGATTTCTTGGCAACTTGAGTGTCCACAGGGAAACATGTATTTCAGTATAAATATCCATTATGAAATCATCACCAAGATTTAAGTTTCTGTATTTAATTACATTTGCATTGAACATGCAATCATCAATCAATTTAAAAATAAAGTAATCCTTGAAAAAACACTATGGAGATGCTTCTTGACAAACAAGTTCAGTCACAGCAAGTTTACAGATCCTCAGTTCTTGTAAACTGACTTAAGGAGCAGTGATGATAGCTTAAAGTGGTTCTGTTGCCAGAGCCTAATTTTGCCACTTTCATTCATACCACCTGATAAGTGACTGTATAAACAACCCCACTGAGCAAAATAAGTAACACAGGGGAAAATCAAATCTTCCTGTCTTTTTGCTAGCTTCACAGGTAGTAAAACTTCGTAGGAGAAAAGCTGCATATGACAGCACGGTTGTGAAAGCTGGAGGCTACCGTGTGTCAGATAAAAGGCAGGAAACTTACAGATATATCCACTTAGATTCTGAGTATGGTATCCCAAAAGATCTAAGGTATTAATCAAACATGTACGTAAAATTAGGTAATATTTTCTCTTCTTTTCCCTTGAGATTTTTCCAGCAAGTCTTTTCAGTCACTGGAGTTGTATTTTAATTGCTTTGAGAACCTATCAAAGTCGATATCCCCACCTTCAGAATGACTGCCCCAGCAGAATGATTACTATGCTTCTTGATATTGCACCTCTTGGCCATTCATATGCGATGATGCTCATTGTACTTAATTTCTGGCCCTATTTTTAAAACTTACATAGCATGAAAATGTGTTTATTTTCTACCAGCATGTTTGTTATGCATGTGATACTACCCAGAAGTCATGTTTTCTAATTCCCTAGTCTAAGTACAGCCATTAAGCTCCACTTCAGGCTTCCCCCCCCCAAGTAAATAGTGCAGTCTTTAAAGAACGCTGTTTGTCAAAGAATGGCAAATACTACAGGTGTGTTGTTATTGATACTGGTTAGTGTTTTACAGCACTCTGAAATGCTCATCTTTTGGTTCATTTAATGTATGGTCACAAACACCAAGAGTCATATAGATATGGATGGCAAAAAAGCTGAGCACTTTTTCTGCATCTTTCTAATCTCCATTTGCATGACCTCGGTGTGATACACTGTTGTGGTTCACTATGATACACTTTTTTACAGATCTTTCTTCTGTAACAAATGAGTTGTTCCATGCGCAGCAGAAACAATGATGCCCTGCATACTTATGTACTTTGTCCCCTCCTCTCCATCCCTGCACTGCATGGTCTCAGGATCCATGCAGGTATCTTTTAGGTGGTGTACGTGACAGAGCTCTTGGAGCTACATGTCTACTGATGGACAAACCAGCTGCTGCCTCTTCCTTCACTCAGGTCTCTGTATTTTACAGTAGTCCTACAAGAATGTGATTATCTTTGATATTTATATCCGCCTTTTGTTATTTTACTCCATTGCTTCAGAGACATGAAGAGCGTGTTCCTCTTTTCCTTGAGAAGCTAGACTAAAACCACATTTCTCCAAATCCAGATATGGCATGGACAGTCTACATGGTGAGCTCTGTTCACTGCTGCAGACAAGTAATTAGGCAGACTTCTCGGGACAAGGAATGCTGTTTGGAAGCAAAGCATCCTCAACCCTTTCCAAAGGAACAAGAACCGTCCGCTCAGACCTAACGCTGGTGGAATTCTCATCATATTTATGATTTAAAATAAGCAAACTTGGGATAGTAGCATTCTTTCTATTATGTTTAGCTCTTGTGGGGCAAGAGACTCCCCACTTACCTTTTGAATTGTGTCTTGGTGGGGTGTCTGCTGTATATGGGTTTCAGTCCTTGCACCTGTGCAGATCAAGGTGCTTCTATTACTTTTGGCCCTTATTTAAAGCAGACTATAACAAATATTAAGACATGCATACAAGTTATTTGGTTTTATTTATTAATAGTGTTCTTATTTTCCCTATTTAAGCCACTTTGGCTGGATGGTAATGCTCCAAACACATTAAAACCAAAGATAAATTTGACAAATTTGGCACCCTAGCCACTTCATAATGAGGGTTAGTTGCTCTTTTGCCCAGTAAGATTTACATTTCTTTAAGGTTTTTATATATTTGTTTTCATCATCTTTCTGTAGTAATCTATTAATTATATCTGTTTCTGTAGTGGGATACTGGGGCTGACGGAACTTTTTTACCTGGGAAAACTCCTTCACCAAAAAGTTTCCTTTTGTTGCACTTGCCTGAACCTGCACTTACAGGCCGCAGCCAAAAGCTTCTGCAATTAGGCATCTCTCCCGACATTCAGGAGCAGAATGGCTCCTAAATATAAATCCAGTTCTCACCTAAAAGGCTTTACTGAAGCTGCCATATTTTGTATTTCCAAAACCCTATGATAGATTAACACATCCATGCCCACTTAAATATACATGAAAATGAATCTCCTCATTTTATACTACGTTACAAAAATCTTCAGTTTCAAGAGCAGGGCCACTTGGTGTATCGTTGAGGAATAAGGTTCTGATCTATGTGGTGTAGATTAACAAAGCAATGGCACAAAGCTCTCACTTCCGCCTCTACCAGTGTTTTCTCTACATGTTCCCAGGTGTCCTAAAATATCATCTTCTGAGGAAAGCCTTCCAGTTTCATCACATAGCTTGTTGATCCCAGCAAGATCTGACTACAAAAATTCTTCCTCCCATATTTCATAATTTTCTAAGACTACTCTGCAGCAAGAGTCAAGTTGAAGATACTGATCGTGTCATTTAGAATCATAGAATCATCTATTGTATTAGTTTTCTGCAGAGGGACTTCTTGTCTCTCTCTTCCTGCCCAAAACCCAAATCCTCTTGAAAAGGGCAAAAAAAGGGTTGGAAAAATTATTACAGATGTGTTAATTTGGATTAATCTTTTATTAACTACTATCACTGCTGCTTCACATTAATATAAACCCACTTCTATCTCCTCCCATGTATCATACAGGTGGTAAGGTGACAAATTTATAGAAGCTGCTTTGGAGACCATAGCTTAATTAACACCAAAGAAAAATTAGCTCTTCAAAGTCAAGCTGGACAAAATCCCACCTGGTCTCTTTACTTTAGGGCAGGCTTTTTCCTAACAAAGCAAGATCCTCAGTGAGACAGCACTGAGGCACCGAAAAGGTAAACAATTTGGTTTTCAATCGCGTTTATTTCACACAGTTGTAAATAGCAGCGGTATTTTTCCCCTCTGTACTGAGAACAAAAGTCAAACCAAGTGGATTCCTACACAGCTAAACGAATAGGTATAAACCCAACGCGATGATGTGGGAGACGGACCCGTACGCGGGGACCACAGCGCTCCTGCTGCCCACCCACCCGCCCACCCAGCCGCGCCGGAGCGCTACCGCAGGCGGAGGGAGCGGGACAACGGCCGG
>VWZL01005998.1:288443-347762 GCA_013396915.1 Stercorarius parasiticus | reverse complement strand
GGGGGGGTTAGTGAGATCTGTTGCGCTTGAGAAAAAGGTGGTGGTGGTGGGTGGTTTAGGGGGTGGCATTATGCCTTGAGCTATTAAGGCTGCAGCTCCGAAGGTCTCCTTCAGTGCGTTTATCGCTGAATCTCACACCAAACAGACGTTTTGTCTCGGTGATAAGTAGCAAAGAGCCACCAGATGCTCTCAATTTATATAGAAATGCTTCTGTGCTTTCGCCACCTCGGGATGAGCTCTGGAGGTCTCCCGGTTAGCAGTGATTCAGAAATGGTCCGGAGGCTTTTCAGCGTAGCCGGCACTGGGATGGCAAAGGAGGAGGAGAATGGGAAAGCTTCCTTCAGGCTGTGCATTGATCTGCCTAGGTGTAACGTGTATAGAGATGTGGTCTGTGGTTCCTGTAACGGAGGAATGGTAGAAAGCTAGTTTGTGAAGTGTGATCTCTGCAGCGTAGGAGGATTACATAGTTTTGGTATCTTACTATCACAAATGTCAGGAGATAAATAATGGAGTGAAATTCTAGATGCTATTAAGTTGAGTTATAAAAATTATAGGAGGGTAAATATGAGGGGGAAGATAGGAAGAAGAGGAGGAAAGCTGAATAAATCTAATATAGATAGTCTCAATTTAAAAAAAAAAGCTTTTTTTTTTAATAAAGGGAGTCGATTGTATTGGCAAGGGAAAGATTAAGATTTTTTTGAACTGGCTCTAGAAACAGCAGGAACATGCAGCCTCAGTCCACAGCAGGGGACAGTAAATGGGAGTGGGAAAACATCTGCGTATGGAAAATATTCCCATTTAGGTTGCTAGGGGAGAGGAAAATTCTACCGTGGTTGTTTAGGTTTTTTTTAGTTGGTTTTTTTAATTATTATTTTAATAAGCATTGTTGCTGTCAGGGATTTATTGTGCATTTTTTATTTTTTGGCACCTCCTTGAAGTAATCTTGAGAATTTCTTGAAGTGATTAAAATCATTTGAGAAGCTATTCCAAAAACTCTTGGGATTTATCTTCTTTTGGGAATGCAGTGGTGGGGAACACTTACATCATCAACTGAAGGTTGAGATGTTTGTGGGGGTTGATTTGATTGTTTTTAAGAAAACCAGTGTTATTTGAGTATTAAATAATGATTATGACATTTCTGATGTTAAAGTAGAGATAGTGAAGAGTGTGGATGTTTAATTAAATTTGGATCATTTGCTTCGGAAATACTGGAAGTCATAGGTTAAGGATTTATATTTCTAAGAGTATAGCTACAGTAGACTTTTATGAAGAATGACTGAAGCTTTTTCTTTGGAAAGTGCTGATGTTTAAGACAGAGAGGGAACTGTAATGTAGTTGTTCCACTTCAGAAAATCAGAGCAGTTTGAAAACAAGTAGCAGACAGCAACCCCCTCCCCCAGCCCCTTGAGTTAAGAGCTTATGAATGTCATAATTATCTACCAGGGCCAAATATTCCCTCTCCTAATTTCATCACAAGGGAGGAGTTTAACTGGCAATGTTATTAAGCTAAAACAAAAGGATTTTTTTCTTAACCTTTCAAAGCTGTCCAGACAATTCATCCAGAGTGAAAGGCCCAAACTTAATTAGCTTTGCTTTAATAAAAAACAAAACACACACCCCAAACCAAGAGAATAGCCTACTCCACTCTCTAAATCTGCTTTTCGACATATGTAGTGATACAACACTCAGAAAAGAAGGCTTCATTGGTTTTTACCAGTGTCTGGGGACACTGACTTAAAGTGGAAGAAATGGACATCTTCCCAGATTGCAAAATCCTATTTCTTTTATCACTGCATAATACACATTTCTCTAGGTTAGCAGATGTTTGTTAAGTTGCAATAGAAAATATTTTGCTTGTAGAATTTAATCTATTTTGTGCTCATCCAGGAGATTCATAGGAGTGACTACTTGTTCAGTCATTGTGCTTTAAGTTTCCTCTTTTCACTGCTTTAATACAGAGGTTGTTTCTGTTTCTTTCTGAAGAGTTTCTCTTTACAACTTCTTATAAGGGACTGTTTGTTAATAAGGAACATCCCCCAAAAGAGATGCCAGCATGTGCGTCTTATTCACCGCAGAGCAGTCGCTTTCTAGAATCCTGCTTCTTTCTGCTTTTTGCACAGGGAATCCATGAAATCTGGAATTTTTAAATCAATGAGTTTGTCTACTGAATTAAGTGGAACTAATATTTTATTCCAGTTGTATACCAAAATCTGAAAAAAGCTGAGACTTCAGCTAACCTTTTATTTTTTTTATCTGCTACCAGTTGATTTATACAACTGCACTAAGATTAAAATACATCTGCTACCTTCTCTCTTCTTCACCCTTAAAAAAAAAAAAATATGTATTTCAGACAAAAAGTAATGTTTCATTTGTGTTCTAGCCTATGTAACTCCTCTTCAAGTGAAGATAAGAATCAAAATATCTGCCTGAAAATAAACCTTGCCTGATGAGGTGTTATAAAAGAATGACTTAAGAATGGATGGTTGAGAAATACATAGTTTTGTTTCTTGCACTCCTATTCAAAATGGAGTTAGAGATACTTTTATCATTTGCAGTGGCTCTAAATCATGAAATTTATGAAAGATAAATTCATAGAGATAAGCTTTAAAGTCTTTTCTAAGAGGTTGAATAGCATCATTTTGACTTTGTCTTTTTCTCTTACGCACATTTCATGTATTTAGGTAACTAATTATTTTTATCTACAGGAATGTCATTGGGGTGTTATGACCAATTTATGTATGTTTTGCCTTTCATGGCCTTCTTTTTTAAACAAGTATTTTGAGAACAAATACTGTATTTGTCTGCCCTTTCATTGACCTTTTCTTTGAGGCACCTTTCCCAAGTGATTCATATTTACTTACTGATTTTCTTCCAATTTACTCCAGTAATCCCCCAGTTACATTCAGCACATGCCACTTGATTTCAGCACAACTGAGTCAAGTTAATATATTTTGGGAAAGATGTTTTAACTACACTGAAATCTGTAGCTGTGAGTTGGAAATCCATTATTGAAAGAGTAGGACATAGATTTCTCCAGATAAAGAATCTGGATAATAATAGGTATTCATATTTTAAACAATTTATACCAAATAATTCATGCCAGATGTTTTATTTGGGGTTTATTTGTCTTTTATAAAATAAGGGCAGTATACTTGATGAAGTGTAGTCTGAGGTTTTGCGTGTCACAAGTCACTTGAATTTTATTTTCAATGCCTCTTGAAATTCAGAAATGGGAGAGACGCGAGAGGAAACTTAAGAATATCCTGATGTATTGAAATCTGAAGGCTCATTGGAGTCTGATAGACTAGATCCAGGCCTATTGGTGTCTAATATATGGTATCATCACTCTTTGTTTTGACCTAATCAATTAATCATGACCTAATTCTGACCTAGTAATTATGTTCCATCCCCTCCCTCTTTCCCTGCTTAGTGTATTTAACTGCTTTCTAGTTTAGGTATTTGACTAACATATTTCAATTTTTTTAACTAGTTTAAAACTCAGAATAATTTTGAATATTAAATAGAGCATTCAGAGAACTACTTGCTGTTATCTCGAGACTCTGAGGATGTCCAGCTTCAGTAACATCATTCTGTATTCTTTCACAGAATCCTTTTATTACTTTTGTAGCTCAGTTTCATTTAATACTGTGATTGTATGGATTTGTATATTTTTAAAGGATATCAGGAAAATGAATAGAGTCAATGTAAAATGGCAAGATGCTCTTCACGTGCCTTGTGTTAGGCTGTAACATCTTGAATAGGGTATCTTCAAAAATAAAGGTACCAATCTTATTATTTTTGTTATTTGGCTAAATTTTTGTATTGGCTGTTATCATTTGACTGATGACACTGTTAATTGGAGAAGACATTTTCTGATTTGGTCTGCTGTAGATGAGCTCAGAATCTACCTCTTAATTTATTGAACGAAAAGAATAAAAGTGTCAGAGGAATAAAAAAGAACATAAACAGGGAGACTCATTTATCTGCCTACAGTTATTTGTGGTGACAGCTTATGATATTAAAGTCTTTTTATATCAGGAAAAAAAATCCATTTAAAAGTTACTTAAAAGGTATGTGGAAAGGAAACAAAGACTACATGTGCATACACAAGTCTACTTTTTAGAAAACCTTGTTTAACCAGACCCCTAAGCCTTTGAATAACCTGCATTTGAGTAGCTCCGGGGAAGCACTGTTGGTTGTATTAATCCAGCGTCTGCCATACTGAGCAGGAGTCGTTTGACTTCAGTGGGTTTTGGAGCTGTGGAGTCTGTGAAAGCATCTCTTGACATAGCAGGAGGTAAACAGCTTTCATTTTTGAAATAGTGTGAGATGGGACAATTCTATCAATTTATGCTGCTGTTATCATTTAGGAAATTCTGATTAACAGGATTTATCTCTTTGCATCTGTGCATCAAAACCTGGATCTTTAATGACATGGCATAGGAGTAGTGGCTTGAACTACAAATGTAAAGTAAGATCTACTGTATAGTATTTATAAAGTAGTCATTAAATGTGAAGATGACTGAGTGTTGTGGCCAAACTCTACTGATTCTAGTCAGAGGAGGATTTCCATTGACTTAAGTTTGGGTTTGTATGAGAGACAAACATAACCAGTTCTTCAAAAGCAATTATTTTACTGTCTCAAGTAAGTTAATTTGTGAAGGAGGTAGACAGTGAAGTGTATCAACTAAAAAATCATTATACAGTTTCTACCTATTTAAGAACTCTACTACCATTTAAAAAAAAAAACAAAGCCAACACCTTCTGAAATGTTTTACCTGTTTTCTGCTCCTTTTAGAAAATAAAAAAGAAGTTGTTTGATTTCATCTGTTCTTTAATATAATACACAAGGAGCATTTCAAATAGGATGAAGAGATGGAGTCTTTTAAAAACCTGTTTGAACAAATAATTTCGGTAAGCCTGGAGATTTACTAAGCAAGGCTGTCACTTGCCACCAGTTTATATAATCTAAGTATTTTATCTGAAATAGCCAGTCTGTGGACGGACAACATCTAGATAAACTGGGAAGCAACATTAAGTACTATGGGGGTTTCGTCAACTTCTTCATTGGTCCTGCCTATCATTACTGAAATAAACTTCCTTTTATTCAAGTACTATAGAAGTTTCTTCAGCAACTAGCTTTACATAAAAGCATAGAACATGTTAATTTATGTCTATTTAATATGTAGTGGCTCTTCTTCAGAAAAATGAAGAAGACAAGGGAGTACAAATAACTCTTTTTTTCTTTGCCCAGTTATGTTTTTTCCTTCTACCTAAATTTTTATTGTCACTTTAGAAGGGTACACTGTTTTTTATTTAGCATTCTAATTACGTGAGTAGTGTTGCTAAACAGCAGACAAAGGTTGATGAATAACTTCATAATCAGTAAAATTCAAAGTAGTGCATGTTATACCTGTAGCATGTGAACGAATTGTTAGGGTATGAATGAAAACTCCCTCTTTTAATTGACCTTTCCAGTTAGCTAATATTAAACTGATTATTTACATTGCAGTTGTAGCCTAAGTGAAAATAGCAGTTGTTTGACTGACTGCGAGCTGAAATTCGTACTTGGAATTCATATATGAAATTCATACAAAGAGTTACTGTCCTCATCACTTTACCCAGGTGGTGCCATTTGGAGCGTACTATGAATTCAGTTTAAAAACAAAATCATTGCCATCAATTTTCCTGCTACTAAAACACATTCCGCCATACTCAGTCAAGCTGCAAGTAATTTCAAACCCATTAACTTCATAGACCTCTGTACTGAAGCTGAATTTGGCTTGTATGAAGTTGGGTCTATACTTAAAATAATAAAGTATTTACAAAGAGAGAGGCAGTGTATGGAGATCCTTGTAGCATGTGTTGCAGATAGACATAAACAGGTAGGGGGAGGTAATTCTGTCTGTTACTATGAATAGTGTTCTGTACTGCTCACACAAAATGAATTTTCTTCTTTATTATAACAGGAAAGATTTAATCAGAACTGCAATGTTATGTCAATATTATGTCATTAAGTTATCTTAATTCGTTAAAGCAAAATAAACTAAAGATCCAGGGTTTGGGGGAGAGGGTAGAAAAGGGGGATGTGTTAGATGTACTGAAGACCAGTTAACAGGAATAACATAATATAGCATTATCTTTAAAATTCTTGAACATGTCATAAAATAATGTGCTTACGGGATGAGAATAAAGATCGATGTACTCCAGTGACCTTGATCTGACAGAAATTCAAGACAAGAGTCAAAGAAACAGGGTAAGTACAGAACAAGAACAATGTGATACTTCTGTCAGTGCACCTTACACCATTCAGGGATATGTCAGGTTATAACTATGTAATCTTCCGTAATAATCTTGGCAGATCTTTGTTGCATGAATTTGTTCTTAAGCCTGTTGATACTTTGATCTACTTGGTACACTGTGTCAACAGCTTAAACAAGGGAAAAATGCTGAAAGAAGCCTGAAAAAAAATAACACTCAGTCCCTTAGTTGCTGTGTTGGAGTAATACTAATTCCTTGCTCAACTCTTCCATGACATTCGTAATTGTATATACCATAGAGAAGCTGACCACCTCTTGTGTGAAGGGTTCAGAACTACATGCTATATTCTTGGATTTTCTAGCAATTTAGTTACGTGTTTTGTTTGGTGTTTCTTTCTTACTTTTTTTAGTATTTTATTTATTTTCCTAGTCTTTTGGTCATGGTTATCTTAATTTAAAAAACGGCAGTGTGAAGTACCTGTATTTTAAGCTGATCTGCATCAGTCCAGTTTTAAAAAAAAAAAACACTTCCTTGTTCATTAAGTATCTCTTTTGCATTGTAATCAGTATTGCAAATTCTGCCTTACAAGAGGTGGGGGCTAAAAATATTCAAGCACTTACGCTGCTAAAATGAATGCTGGGAGAGATTTGATTGCTAGGAAGACCATTTCCAGGGATGAACACACAGAACGTGCAGAGGTACTTGAAAGGAAAGCATGAATTATGAGTAAAGGCATATAAACTGGTCACAAAAAACCTTTCAGGATGAAAATTAATTTCTGGCCAAAAAAAGCAATGACTCTGGAGCACTATAAGAATGAGAGGGAAGAAGTAAGGATATCCTTAAGATGGTCTTTTATTAATTTATTAAAGGATTACATTTAATGGGTCCCCGGAATGTCCTCAAATGATATCCTTCTGAGAAATTCTTCATATAAATGTTCTCAAGATGTAGGGGAAAAGTAACTGCTGAATGATACTTTCTGCAAAATATAATTATTTCAATGTTTTCACTCCCTTAATAGGTGTTACATAGCAGATACTACTTAATGCAGTAAGAATTGCCAGAGTTTCTTTGGTACCTGTTGCAAATTCTGCTCGTGTCACTGCGTGTTTTCTGTAAATTTACAAAAAAGTCTGAAATTTTTTTCTCACTTTCAAAGAGATGTAAGCAAGTAGAAGAAAACCGTTCTTAGAAAATGCAGCCTTAAATAATTTATTTGCATATATAATATTAATAGAGAACTACAGAGATAAAATTGCACAGAGCATTGAAACATAGTGTTTTTTTGCTAATCATGTGAATGATATTGTATCAGACATCCGTAGTTCACAATAGAAGGTTTGCTTTTGTTGCTTTCTGTTCCTAAATTCAAATTCTGTAAGTCTTATCTGGGATTTGAAATTCAAGATGAATTATACCCAGCTGGCCATCAGTAATAAATAATGCAATGATTCATGTGCCCCTGTGCTTTCTGTGTTGGGGAATAATGCCCTAACTTTAGATTTATGAAAAAACAAATGCTGACTTCTTCCAATGTAGACTGTCTATAATATGAATGCTACATCTACCTCTAGCCTGTATCGTTTATTTTAAGAAAATCATGTTACATGAGATGAGTTCTGCTGGCAGAACTGTGCACACCCTGCAGCCATGGAACTCCCACTGAAGTCGAACGGAGACTTGTGTGCCAAGAGTACTGTTTCAGGGGTTGTACTGATTGCGGCTTACAGGGTCTGATTGAAGCTTTCAGGAGTTGTATAACTCCCATGTGAGTATGTGGGAATTTTGATTTAGTAAAGAATAGAAAATCAAGCTCTAACTTTATGTATATTTAAGTAGTGGGCATGTTTAGAAAGTAGTGCTAAAAAAGTGTGGGGGTAACCTAACAGCATAGAACTAACGGGATGATCTGGTGTGCCAGGTTCTATTCAAGTTAGTATGTGAGGCAAAAAGGATATTTTTCTCTGTGTTATTGTTAATAATAAAACCAAAGACATATTGTAAGCTGCTGATTTCATTTTATTCCTGTGGGAATGTATGAGAACGTTGAGCTTTGCGCAGTTAATCATTATGGTCACTTAGTTGTTGCAGCCCAGGTCATAGCTGTGTTGGGGAGTTTACCATTCAGTATAAAAATTCATCATTTGGTTTTGTTTGTGTTTTGAGAGTTTTGATTTACTTGTTTGTTTTGGTTTGTGGCTTTGTGGCACTACTCATAATTGTTCCTTAGACCTTCAGTATTCAAGTCATGCCTGTAGGTCTGTAAGCCTACTGTCTGAGCGATCAGATGTTAAATGGATTTGTGCCAGTTTATGGCAGTTCCACACATTGGGTTCAACAGCTTTTAGCATTTAGTTGAAATAATCCTTCCCAACAACTTTGCGTTACATTTCTGTGAATGTCTTTGCATTATACAGCCTGCGTACATACAGAATTTATATTGCTGGGTTTGAGAACTCTCTCATAGGTGATATTCTTCTAAACTCACGGTAGACTTATTCTGAATTTACCATTCTTGAAAGTAAATTTACAGATGCTTATTTAAAATCATGGTAGTGGGTTTCAGTTCAGAGTGCATTATTTGCTTACATGCTGCTAATTTTAAAATGAATTTTGATGCCATATTCACTTCTTCTATATCATTTGCAACTATAAATCAAAAGATTCCTAAATGTGTTCTAAAATATCAGGAGTTGCTGGCTTCATTCTGTGCAACCATTTACGTGCTGTCCTCTGATAGCTTTTTTTTTTTTTCATTGTTGTCCTAATGAATGAACACTTTAACTGCTACATATAACAGCAGATCTGGCTGGGTAAACTATTGTTTCCTGTAAAAATGTTGATGAAAAGAAATGTACTTCCCTATGAATCATGTATTTTTAGCTATACGGGATCTCATTTAAAAAAAAAAAGCCAACACAAGCAACCACAACTAAACAAACCCAATAAATACTCCTTTTCAAGAGTCCTTTTGCTGTTGGATGGAGTTCTGATACCTGTTCTTCTGTGGCCATTTTAAACCACGAAAGGCAACTGTAGCCATTGACTGGACTGAAAAATGAAAAGAAAAAGACTTTATTATCATGTAAATATTATAAAAGCTATTCTAAAGAAATCTTACTTGACTTCTTTTTTTAATTGTGATTAGTGAATGTTACTATTGCTTTAAATGTGTTTGTGACTATTTTCCAGACTATGAAGCCCACTGAACACAGTCCTGAAAGGTTTCTAGGTAGTCTCTGTTTACACCCAGATCAACGAAAGTTATCCCTGCAGAAAACCTTTTTCTGTTCCTAACTGTGCTGAATGTATTACCTGTGACCTGCAGGTATTAAAGAAGTAACGTCTTTATCTGCCAACCTGTAGAACAATCTGTTTCTGCAGTAATGGTCTATGTTTACCTATGAAAATGGTGTAATGAATTTTATAACTACGTTTGTGAACGTTTGATGAGANGCTGTTAAAAAATAAAATTCTGGTTTTATGGTCCAGGTGTGTGTTACAGCATCACACGATGTTTCACATAATGGCTCTGAAAGATTTTATTTGTAAAACTGGAAGACAAACCTTACTTAGAGGTATCTTCTGCATGACAGGCCTTTTGTGTTTAGCATTGAGTTGTGGGTTTTTGTCATAAGAACACTGAAGACTGAACAAAGGTCAATTGGACTGTTTCTTCGAGATAGAGTGAACATTAAGAGCCATGTTTGTAGAAATCACGACGTGATATGTGGTGTCACTTTCTGTTAACATCTGATTCTATTCTTTTTACCTACTCTTGACTGTTAAGAAACCTTGATCGCTTCTCTTGCAAATAGGCTATCATGAGGTTTTTAAAATGTTGGGAAGAGGTAATCTAGGCATTCTTACAAGTGTTCATTAGATGCATAAAAACCTAGAATAGCTCTGCTGTTCATATTTCTGCTTGAACTGTAGCCACATTTGCAAATACACACGTGTTCCAAACTTATTTTGCTGGAATTATCAAATAAGTTTAAGAAGTAATATCTTAAAATTCTGTTACCTGAGGTTTTTCTAAAACTCAATCCTAAAAATGGCTGCACATGTCTATGGCAAAGAACTACTGAAACAGCAAAAATGAGAATGTAAGCCTTTCTAAGCAGTTGTTGGGGGGGAAAAAATGCACAGTGAAGCAAAAGCTACTTTTCACAGTGAACACTTTTATGCAAAACAAACATTTGTATTATCAGTCTGAGTTTAATTATTCATTAAATACCTTTGTGTTTTTTCCTTACTACATGAAGAATTGCTGTATTTTAGTCTTTACATTATAAAAATACTTCTGGGTCCTGCTGTCTTACAAGAAGTAAAATGAGAGTGGAAACAGGTAACTTTCTCGGATTCATTGAGTTAATGCTGAGCTTTGCCCTACATCCGTTTAGCAGAATTTCTCTTCTTGAGCGATGTTTCCATTCACTTGCATTGTGCAATGTAACTGCATAATCTAAACTGCATTTTTGAGGTAAATATTTCTGTCGTTAAACTTTTGATTCCAACCTTTTATATTTGGCAATGCAGATGGTCAGTTTACAACCTGGTAATAAAAAGGGCTGATTCAATTGAAAAAATAAAGTATGTGATTTGCTGGTAATTGCAAGTAAAAAGTAAAACACATTTTTTTGTTATCAGAGTGCAGTACCTGTCTCTTTAAAATTACATGGTCTGTCCATTCAATGTCATACATATAGATATTCACAAAATGAAATCTATTATAACTTGCACAAATGGCATCTTTGTTAGCCTGAAGAGAGAAGCTAAAGAAGGCTAAATGAGGATGGAGACTTTCTTTTTTTTACTTTAGAAATAGTTTCTGCAGATTAGAGAAGTGAAGAGCACTTTCTTTTTTTCTACAAGGTTGTACTAAATGTGTTTTCCATAATTATCTGTTCAGTATTATTGATGAAGTCTAAACTTACTTCTGTATACTTGTCTCTGGAATGTGTATACCACCCAGTATCAGTAACATACTGAGGAATTCTCAATATGAGATGGATTAAGCCTCACCAACACCTCCAGCCTCACCATTGGAAAAGTAGGGAATTTGAGGTAGCAGGTATGTTCACTTGTTCTTTTCTAGGCAGATGCAAACTCTCCTTGCTCGTGCTCCCAGTTAACTGAAGACAAACTAGCTCCAAATAAAAAAACTGAAACTACCATTCCTGTGACAGTGCTTGAACAAACTGTTGTTACGGCTTATTAACATTAGCATAGTGTTGTGGTAATTACAGAGGCACAAATTGCCATTAGATTGCATCTGGCCAACTTAGAGCATGCAACTGCCTGCCAAAGATTGTGTTGACCTGCCCACAGCAAGATAAAGGCAGGACAGTGCAAAGATCCTCAAGTTAAAAGAAACGTAAACCACTAATTCTGAATGGTATGGCATCTTCCTTGTGGCACAGAGTACCTGCTTCTGTCAGGAACAAGAGAACTGGAGGACTTCTGACTGCACATAAATAGTTTCATTTGCCATAGTCTGTGACCATGCTGACATATGTGTATTGTTTCCAGCCTTAGGCTGAGTTAAGGTGTCTCTGCATCATGCTTATTAACATTTCTGCTGCTGATGTCATAGGCGCTGGTAGCTTGGTCCACAGCTGTGCATATATGACCTAAATAGAGGAGATATCACACAGAGCAATAAACTTGATTCAGTGTCCTGAGTCTTTAGGGTGGCCTTTTCAGACACTCAGTGTTATTCCATAAATTCTAGGAAGCCATACTGACCTCTATTCTACCTTTATTGGGGCACTCAATGTGGCACGTTGTTCTGAGAGTGCTCACAGGATGTCTATTGATGAAGTAAGAGTCAAAACAGTATCCTTTTAGAAGACTGTCTAGTACCAGATTCAAACTGGTATAACTGAAAGGACGTGAGCTACTAATGAGAAAGAAAATCCCATCTTTATTAAATCAATAATACTTAAAGTGTTTTAAACTTGAAAGTCATTACTTTATCTTCAATCAAACTGTATATTTTTGTTTGTTGTATGAATAAAACCAGAGATTAGATCAGATAGATTGTATTGTGTAGGAATGGTTGATATTCAATAGATATCCATTTAAACAGAGAAGAAAGATTTCATGAAGAAGTGTGAGAGACTAGTTTTCTTGTTAGAACATTGCTAGCAGGCAGGAAAGCTGGGTTCTCCCATTGTGAAGCTTTGAGACTTACTACAAATAAAGTTATTTGTGCCTCAGGAATTCTACCTGCTAATATGGCCCAATGTATGCTCTGAATCAACTAATTCCGGGACCAGAAAGAAAAGGGACATGTTAATGTTGCATCTTACACAGTAATCCTTACTTAATATGCTGGATTTTGTTTTAATTCTGTCACAGTCTGTGAAACAGAAATATTTGAATTTTACTGCCTTGGTTTTGCTAAAATTTGTCTTTTAGCATTAAAACCAGGATAAGAAATGAGAGAGGTCATGCCCCTGTGGATGTTTTTGGGGTTTTGGGTTTTTTTTGTTGTTGGTGGTGGGTTTTTTTCGTAATTGTACTGAGATTCCCCATTTTATTGATGTGAAATGAAACTTAAAAACCTTGATCGAGGTCAGACAAAGTCCATTGTGAATCCAGAATTGAATCAGATATCCTGATTTCATTCCAGTGTTTTAACAGTCACCCTGCTTTTATTTTATGATAAGATATGGAGTCAAAACTGACATGAAAACATGCAGTGACTGTAAGCTGATTTCACTGTTGTTCTTTAGGGGTGTGTATGCTGATGCCAGCAGCTGTCTTAAATGGGCTTTATCTGAGGCTAGAGTGTTTGGTGGGTGTGATGATTTGGCATTCTTTTAGGATCCTAAGGAGTATCCCCAGAAATCCTTATTTAAATCTGCAGATTAGCAAGTGGAATGCTCTGTTCTTCTTTTTAAAAAGATGAGGAAACAAAACAGAAATGTGCTTTTTGGTGAGAAACTAGGTTGTGGGGGGGAGGAAATCAAACAAAAAAAAAAAACACCACCCAAAACAAAACCAAGAAAACAGCCTACAGATTCTGTAAGATCTGTATTTAAATGTTTTTTTAAATTCCTCACTAGTCTAACACTGCATCAGAAATTACCTTTTTTGAATTATGAAATAATAACTGTCATCATTTATCTCTTTGAAGAATGAAAGTGAATAATCAAATTGTTTTCTTTCTATGACCAAACAAGCTGTTTTGGTATTCAAGGCTGGTTGTGAACATCAGACTGGTAACACTTTAAGTAGATGAAATTGGGTGAGAAAGATGCTGTCAGTATTGATAGGCTCAGAATCTGACCAAGATTTTTTCTTCTTTCTTGCAAACTCCATTTACTAAAATTGCTAGACTGGATATCTGTGGTGTTGGGGTTTTCGATCTGTTTTTGGAATGAAGGTGGACCTACCTTTATCTTCATGAGTTTTGTTTCCTTTTAATTAAAAGTGGGATCGAATCACATGGCTGTCTTTGTGTGATCCTCAAACACATTGAAATACTAGTACAAAAATGGTAAACTATATTTGCAACTAATATTACCAGTAATTAGAAATAGCAAAATAATGTTATCAATTCCATCATCTGTTAACATAAAAAAAAAGGGCATTAATGTTACTTATGCAAGTGTTTTGAGCAAGCATTTTACAGGGTGCCAAGTGCTGGTACAACCTGTGTGGATTCTTTAATTCACACAGTAAAAATGGGGAGGGCTATGAAATGCTGATTGTAACACACATTCCCTGATCCCCTAGCACAAATGAGAGAACAGAGCAGTTAGAAGAGCAAAATTTGTGTGTTCCCTGCATTGTTTGTATACATAAGAGGTTATCTATTTCTGCAAATTGGATTAGCTGTATAAACATCAGCATAATTTATTTAAAGTCAGGTCTCAAAGACTTGGAAAAGAATAGTGGAAGAACAGGAAGGGGGGGATAGTAAAAAGAAGAGAGGTACAGAGAATGCAGCTGTACTTGTGCACAGTTCCTGTACTCGTGTATAACTGGATGTATTTTAATACAGCAGGATTTCTTTGTGTTTTAGCTGTTGGCAATGTAGAGAGCTTGAGACAACATTTCATCAGAAGACTCAAACCTCTATGTAAGGGCTGTTGACATTACAAATTTAAAACCAATCATACTTCATAAATTCATAAAATCAATCACCACCTCCTTCTGAGGATCTATGAATATTCATACTTATACTTCCTCCCCGTATGACTTGCAGAAATGATGATGCGCCTTCCAAATGCACATATATAGTTGGTTCTTTGAAGTCAATAACATAACTTCTATTTAACTTCCCTAGTGCTTGGATTTTGTTCAGTGTACTTGCACTGAAAGGAACATTTTGGGAAGCTTCCCTGCCTGCAGCCATGATCATAGGATGAGAGGCACAGACAAGTGGCTCTGTGATGGCTCTGCAGAGGTCTGTTAGTGGTCTGAGATGCACTGCTCTTCTGGGTTCCACAGGGCTAAAAAGAACAACATGGTTCTCCCTTCCTGTAGGGACTACTCAAATGAAGAAAAAAATATAACCTATACTAACCTAAACAAGTTAAATTATTATTAATATTGATAGCATTAACCATCAGAGTAACTCCATACAAAAAGGTAGTACAACTTCGTCAGAGATACTAGGACATTTGTGTGTGTGGTTTTGTGTTTGGTTTTTTTATTATTTTTTTTTATTATGAGAATACTTTTAATTTCTCTATTCATTTGGATCTTCAATATATATTTTTTAATTTCTCTGGTCTTCAATTAGTATCTTCTCCAAAGAGATTCTTTATATTATTTGTGAAACATGAAAACTGTAAATGTTTATAAGTTTGTGTACCATTTAAATACTTCTTGAAAATGATGTGAGTATCTTAGTAAAAAGTATCCTTTTTGTTACTTAAATGAAAGGGTTTTGGTTGTTTTTTTTCCTCATGTTTGAATAGGCTGCTTGATAAGAGCAGTTACAGTTTTATTAGAAGTTCTGATTTGTTGCATGCAATATGTACCTTGATTTGTATTTTTTTCCAATCTTGATTGTTGATTTTACAGACCAAAATCTGTCACTTTGGTAAATGAGATGTTTTATTTAATATCCAGTCTTAAATGCAGCCTTCTAAAAGAGGGATCTTTTTCGAGTGCAAAGTTCGTTGTCATGTTGCTAGTGTGTGTTTCTGACCAGAATGCAAAGTAGCTTTAATCCATACATTCTTTTTTCCCTGTACTGTGATAGCTGCCAAATCTATGTCAGCGATTAACTTCTGAATGTGTCAGCTATGAAAAATACAGTTCATTGTTTCTTGACTAGTTAACAGCTAGTTAAAAGGCAGGAACAGCTCAAATGACAGGGAAGTACTCTGTTTTGTATCTAAAATATTCAGGCTGTTTAAAGTACTGTGAGAAAGGAAAAAAAAAAAATCAGTTCTAGGAGGGATTTTTAGGTAGACAAAAATACTTAGCTGATTCTTCAAATCAAAACATGCCAGGTTACTGGATAAAGTTATCTGATGAAATTATGGTCAGTTACAGGCAATTTTCAATAAAGGGTTATGTAATTCAATAGTTAAGCCTCTGTTTCACTCATGTGAAAAGCAAAACAACAATAATGCCCCAAAAAAACACCCTACAAGAAGTCTCTCTCAGACTGTAAGAATAATATCTGAGATATTGGTTAAAGAAAAAAAGAATATCACAAGAAAGAAAAATGTTCAACTTATTCAGAGGAGCTGAGAATATGAAAATTATCATCTAGAGCAAAGTGCAAAATCACGGTTTAGAGGGGAGAGTTCATGGTACTCTTCTTCCTCACAGACATATATTTTTAAACTATTAATGTCTCTTTTGTTTGCACCAAGTCACAATAATTTTATGTTCAGGTTTTGGCTATGCTATTTTTGGCAAATTTTTCTCTGCAAGTGAAATGTGAACAATTTAGTGTAAGCATTTTAAAACCAGAATGTTCTTTACAAACAACAATTAGTTCTTTAAGCTTCATGTAGACCTTTTGTCCTAAACTTTAGATCGACTATCCCAACAGAAAAGTATTGCAGTTCAAACTGTAATATTTTTTTTGTGTATGGAAGACCTTTTTTTTCTATAATTTTATCTTAAAAGGTGTATTTTTCGTATAGTCTTGTTGAGCTTAACATGAAAATACTGGTAGTAAATGAAGACAAAAGAGGCTGTTGTAACAGGTGTCATTCAATATTTTGCATAAGAGAGCAGATTCAGTTTGTTTCCTCACAATGATGACAGTTGCTAGAACTCTGCAGAGATGCAGATTTATTTTTTCTTATCTTTTTTTTAATAGTTCATTTGAGCCCTGTTATTTTCAAGTTGCAGTAAGTGAAAGGTTTGAATGTCCTATTTTGTAAAGGTTTGAATGTCCTCTGTAAAGACAGAGGAAGCCATGCAATGAAATGTCAGTGATCTGACAAGGAGAAAATTTGTGTTGTTATATATAAAACCAACCAAGAAAACCTCCTCTGGAAAAAAAAAATTGGGATCATACTGAATATGTGCTTTGAGTTAGAGGAACTTTAGCGATTGACAGTGAACTATACTACTGGGTGAATTTTTAAATGCAAAGAAACTTGTGGAAAAAAATTAGAATTTGCTTAACTTTTATTTTAAAATAAATGTTATGTATTTTAAGACAGTGAAGTGGGGTGGGGAATGGTCTCTGCAGAGCTAGAAATCATAGATTTTCTGTATAAATTCATGGAATACAATGTTACCTCTCAACTCATTGGCAGTGGTGCAGCCTGTAGAGGAAGCAATATTTACACCTAATATACATATTGTGAACCTAAAGTCCCAGTCCTTCGGCACTAATTCCTCCTGCTCTGTGCCACCCCCACCCCCGTTCCCCTAGTTTCCTTCTTACACAGGAGTACTGTTTCATTTAAAAGGATCTCCAGAGAGTGGTTTCCCCTGTATGTGAGTCAGAATGTTTTACATTTGTAATGCTTAATTCTCTGTATCTGTAGAATAGTGGTTGTGAGTCGTAAGCAGGATTTGTTTATCTACCCTCAATTTACTCAGTGTGCATCGTAGAAGACAGGAGTGGCACTCTTTATTTTTTCTTTTTTTTTTCTCCCCTCCAGTCTCTCTTTAGTCTATCCCTTCATCTTATGGTGGAAGATCTGTGAGCCTTAGGAGACAAAACAATTTGAGATACATAAATCAAGAAATCTAGTAATTCCTGTCTGATAGGCAAACAATCTTCATCTGAAGTTATACACTTACAGCTCAGTTCCTTCCGAAATCTCAACCACCTTCATCATCATTTCCTACTGCTACTTTTTGCAAATCTTTTTGAGCATGCTGGTGACTGTGGAACACATTCTGAGGTATCCCAGATCCCTCTTGAATCCAGGATCTTTGAAATTAGTTATTGCAGTGCTAAGACTTTGTAAGGAGGGGAAGGGGGTATTAAAATGGGCAAAGAGAAACTGCATGGTGTTGATAATGATGGGAAGACTTCTGCATTGCAAGTGGAAGCCAAAATGAATGAGCAGGTAATCTCTATCCCGTGACCTTGAATGAAACTGAAGGTTCAGTGGCAAATGTTGTACCTCTGTTTAAAAGGTAGAAGAAAGATGTCTGTCCAGTACAGGCTTGCTGCTATAACACAAATAGTGTGCAAGACTTGTATATATGTGTGTATGTAAGTATGTATCTCCCATAGAGCTTTCAAATATAAATAACTTTATGTAGTTATGCCATTGTCCCAGATTCCAATTGAAATCTATTATTTTAATATTGTATGAAAGTCTGGTAATCCATTTTCAGGAATAAATGTTTGTCTAATATGAGAAAGAAGGCATCAGGGCATGAGAGAAAATAGGCTTGTTTACTTTGAAGTGGAGAGGGCATATGTTTGGAGTCTCTTAAAAAAAAAAAAAATCCAGTGTAGTAAGTGGAAGGAAGGACAATAATTCTTTATTTAAGTTAAAGTATGTGCTTGGTGCAGGAACGAATGGGTTTGAACTGAACAATTTTAGTCCAAAAATGTAAAGATTACTTCCATCAATAAGAGCAAAGAAAATGTGGAACAGCCTTTAAAATAATGATTGTATAAAACTAAGTGATCTTAAGACACAGGTAAAGGGATTTCAGGGGTATGCTGTAATGCTATGCCTACAAGACACTATAATCTTTTACCCAAAAAGTGTTGTTCCCCTGCATTCTTGATCAAGTTATTTTTGGAATTAAACCCTGAAATTTCTCCTTTAAGTTTGTATATAGTAAATAAAAAATACATTGAAATTAACTAATTGTGTAATAACGGTTAATCATTTAAACAATCAGTACTAAACAGTAGCATATTTGTTCAGGAAATTTTCTAGAATGTTCAGATGTGTAAAATCTGTGCAACTATTTACCATGCAATGAGAATTAACACTATTTTCACTCATGTCATGTTCACATTGTGAATTAGCATACAAATCTGAGATGAAAAAATAGATAGCATTTCAATAGTACCTGGTCAGTGACAAGAGAAATACTAAGGAAAATTTCCTCCGAAAGGAAATGGGAGGCCCAGTCACCCAGGATATGGACAAGGCTGAGGTACTCAATGACTTTTTTGCCTTGGTCTTCACTGGCAAGGACTCTAGACATACAGCAGGCAAAGGCAGGGATGGGGGGAATAAGGAACTGCCCACTGTAGGAGAACAACAGGTTTGAGACCATCTAAGGGACCTGAAGGTGCCCAAGTTCATGGGACCTGATGAGATGCATCTGTGGGTCTGGCAGATAAAGTTGCCAAGCTACTATCCATCATATTTGAGAAGTTGCGGCAATTCAGTGAAGTTCCTGCTGACTGGAACTATTTTTTAAATAGTTCCTTATTTTTTAAAAAGGAAGATCTGGGGAACTATAGGCTGGTGAGTCTCAGCTCTGTCCCCAGCAAGATCATGGAGCAGATCCTCCTGGAAATCATGCCAAGGCACATGGACATCCAACATGTCTTCACTAAGCGCAAATCATGTCTGACAAATTTGGTGGCTTTCTATGATGGCGTTACAGCATTGGTGGATAACGGAAGAGCAACTGACATCATCTACTTGGACTTGTGCAAGGCATTTGATGCTGTCCTGCATGACATCCTTGTCTCTAAATTGGAGAGACACGGATTTGATCGATGGACCACTCAATGGATAAGGAAGTGGCTGGATGGTCACACTCAAAGAGTTGCAATCAACAGCTCAATGTCCAACTGAAGACCAGTGGCATTCCTCAGGGGTTGGTATTGGGACCAGTGCTGTTTAACATCTTTGTCAGTGACATGGATAGTGAGATTGAGTGCACCCTCAGCAAGTTTGCCCATGACACCAAGCTGTGTGGCACAGTCAACATGCTGGAGGGAAGGGATGCCATCCAGAGGGCCCTGGACAGGTTTGAGAGGTGGGCTAGTGCAAACCTCATGAAGCTCAACAAGGCCAAGTACAAGGTCCTGCACCTGGGTCATGGCAATCCCAAGCACAAATACAGGCTGGGCAGAAAATGGATTGAGAGCAGCCCTGAGGAGAACGACTTAGAGGTGTTGGTGGATGAGAAATTCAACATGAGTCGGCAATGTGCGTTTGCAGCCCAGAAAGCCAACTGTATCCTGGGTTGCATCAAAAGAAAGGTGGCCAGCAGGTCGAGGGACATGATTCTGTGCCTCTGCTGTGCTCTCGTGAGACCCCACCCAGAGTACTGCGTCCAGCTCTGGAGCCCCCAACATAAGAATGGCATAGACCTGTTGGAGCAAGTCCAGAGGAGGACCACAAAGATGATCAGAGGGCTGGAGCACCTATGCTATGAAGACAGGCTGTGAGAGTTGGGATTGTTCAGCCTGGAGAAGAGAAGGCTCTGAGGAGACCTTATAGCGGCCTTCCAGTACTTAAAGGGGGCCTACAGGAAGGATGGGGAGGGACTCTTGATCAGGGAGTGTAATGATAGGACACGTGGTAACGGCCTCAAACTGAAAGAGGGTAGATTTAGATTGGATATCAGGAAGAAGTTCTTTACGGTAAGGGTGGCGAGTGAGGCACTGGTACAGACTGCCCAGAGAAGCTGTGGATGCCCCATTCCTGGAGGTGTTCAAGGCCAGGCTGTATGGGACTTTTGAGCAACCTGGTCTAGCGGAAGGTGTTCCTGTTCGTGGCAGGGGCTTGAAACTGGATGATTTTTAAGGCTCCTTCAAACCTAAGCCATTCTATGATTCTACCTTGAAGGTATGCCTGTAGAGTCTACTTTTATACACTAAAAGCAATGCTTTCTAAATTCTTTGACTTCACAAATTAAGTAGCGGTTCTTAAACAATGGAAACAATAGAAATTATTGCCATTAGAAACAGAGAGTTGTGAATTTTCTGTGGAACTTGCAAAAACTGGTCTGGTTATGTTTAAAGAAGAATCTGGTATTTAGAGAAGTTGTAGCCAAGTAAGCTTCACCAAGCTGTCACTGAAAACACGAAATCAAATGCTCAGTATTTGTATTCTCTGCAGGAAGTGACTCATCTTGAAGAACAAGAATTTTACTTGTGACTTTTGTGTATGTTTTTAAACAATTAATGTTAGGGGACTGGAGAATCACTGTACTATCTGTAAAAAAATATTCATAATTGGTGATTTCATTCTTTAGTTATAAGACAATTATCAAATATAAAATAACTTGAGTCTGGCAAATTATGATGGAAGATTTGGAAAAAATAGCTGAGTCTTTCTTTAACATATTTTTATAATGCATTCATAAAGGACATCAGAATAGATGCCCTCCAATTTACAGGAATTATGTGAGTGTAATAGCGTAGTAGAAAATTACATTGATTAAAAAGACACCATAGGTGGGCATATATCGTAGAGGACTCGAAGGCGGTACAGGTACTTGAGAAATAATTTCCTGGACTGTAAGAACTTTGCAGCAAGTACTTAGTTGTGCATGTTTGTTCATTGTGGTAAGTAGTCTACAGTTCTGTGTTAGTGATATGTATAACTAACCAGATTCTAATAATTTGTATTGGGAGGGCAAGATATAATTGTCAGAAGTCAGACTTCCACACTCGATTCATCACAAGCGTCAGACAAATTTCTGCATATTCCCTATGGTAATGTCACTAATTTCTTCAATTTAGCTGTTTTTTTTCTGGCCTTCCCAGGCAGCGCAGAAGACTAGAACCCCGGACAATAGGCAAATAACCTATTTGCCTATAGCATGCCTAAATGTGCTCTATTTATGGTTTCAATTAATGCTATAGACTCAACTTTGCCAACAAAAAAAAAAAAAAGAGAATCATAGTGCCAGCAAGTAACTTATATCCAACATGTCAAAGTCTAATTCCATATGCTCCTTAAAAAGAAAGGACAAATGGAAAGAGATGTTAGTCTGGAATGTTTCGTAGCCTCTCTTATGAAACAGCAGTATCCTTGCCAGCAGGTACTGTCCAAATCTTGTAACTTGACAAACATTTCCTTCTTTCATTTATAGGTGCTGTACTAATGCAAACCAAAGATGTTTAGGCTTTAATCTAAAATTGCATTGCTCTGTCATTTAAATTTTAATGGTTAACACAAAAAAATAAATCATATAATATTGGTTACATTTTTCTAATTGGATATATCTGATTTGTATCACTGGAGGAAACTGCATTAAAATAGAGGAAAGAAATTGATGCCACTACTAATATTAAGTTCATATCATGGACTAGATGATCTCCAGAGGTCCCTTCCAACCCTGTGATTGATTCTGTGATTCTTCGAAGTATCCATGTATATGTCAAAGTACATAATTTATTTGTGGTTATAGCTTGTGGCAGACAATGTTTTCCAGTCTTTTTTTTTCCCAAGTCTCTTGAATCCTGTTCACCACCTAATAATTGCTTGAATGTCTTTTTGCCTGAGTGTTAACCTTTGACCCTGGTATACAATAAGAAAACACAGGTGGTGATTTGTAAGGTAGATGACCTGTTGCAAGTTTAGAAGATGCTACTTTGTTACTGTTTCCAGGTAACGGCTCTTCACATTGAAACCTTGTATACCTATTATCCTAGTACTTACACAGGCTGAGTGTTCTCAAATTTCTGGAAACATCTGGTTTCTAATTCTGGTTCATGTTCAAATGCTTTTCCAGGCTCACATTAAATCATTAAATGGCATCATAACTCCAGTTTAATATGTACTTAGTTGATGTGTCTCGTCAGTGATTCCTTATTAGTTCTGAATCTTTAGCTTTTTGCAAAATACTAACCACAGGATTTTCGCCTGTATTCTCTAAACATGCCAGGCTAAGTTTAACTCAGTGAGAGACTTCTAACTTAGAGATAATGTGCTGCTTTTAAAAGCACCTCTGAAACACATAATCTTCACTTTGATAGTTTATTTTTCATTTTGTGACATATTAAAACTTGTGTCTAAGGAATACAGTGGAAACATTTTAAGTTAATTCTCTTTTATTTATTCTCTGCTTGCGGTGTCGTAATTCTGTTTTTAAAAAAGGTAACCAAGTATAATTAAAAATACTTCATCTCTCTTGTGATATTGATATATTTTATATTCTTCTCTCTGCCCAGAGCAGGAAGTCTTTGTTACAAATTAAAGCAAAAAGAACACTCTCAAATACATACTATGAAAAGATTAATTTAAAAGAAGAATGTAAAGCATGTGCTTTTAAGAGTAATTACATATGAAGATTACATTATTTTTTTTAAAGTCCTGAAGGACTAAACCAAAATGAAAGTGTAATGAAGAATAGGGAATGACACCCTAAATATGAAGAAAAGTTTGATGCCTGATTTTAGTTTTTGTGTAATACTAAATATCTGAAAAATTATGTAAGTCCACAGGTAGACCTTTAAAATTAATAATCATTTTTCATATGAGAAACTCTCAATCTTTGCTTGCTATGCAATTTGCGGTGAAGCTAAATTGGAAGTTTGATGCATTTAGTTTTGTTTTGGCATGGAGCCAGTTGTGAACTTCTCTGCCAACCTAACTCCTTATCCTCCTGATAGCAAATCTTTTCTACTGGTGCCTGCCCTTGGAAAAGGGTGAAGTTTACAAAGATGACGATGCATTCTAGATACTGCAGTGTCTTTGGTTGGAAATCTCCAGAGGGCCAAATGCTGATATGGTGTCTTCCTTGTTTCTCAGCCTTCTTTGCCTTTTCCTCCTTGTCTCCATTATCTACATCTAGAAATGACTTAATGATGAAAGAAATGCCTACTCTTCCTTCCTGTTATCTAAAGCAGGCAGGTACTTATGAGTGGATTGCATTGCTAGGGTAGGTCACCAAAAGGGTGGGGTGACTCCACTACATCAATCAAATGTTGGTTTTGCTTATGTTTGTTTTCTAAACCTGTCGGTATTCCCCTTAAAATGTACACTGCACTGTGAAGCTGGGCAGTACAAGTGGCACGACAGGCCTTGAGGAAAGCAATGTCCTGTTTCCGTGTAACACTGTAACCTATCTCTGTGAACATCCATGTATTGTCTTTGACAACTGCGTTTTTGTCTTTTGTTTGGTGGGTTGTGTGTGTGTTGGGTTTTTTGTTTTGTTTTTTACTACTATCACTAAAAATATACACTTGTCTGGCTTCTATTGGATATGTTAGAGAAGCATCAGCTCTGTCTAACCAGACTTATGACTCAGTTGCTCCAAATTACTTTCTCTTTTGTTTCTGTTAAGTGGTTATTCACATACACCCACCCTCCTTCAGCTGAGACAGTGTGACACTTCAGGATTGCATTTGAACTGGTTCTCCAGTCTGGTGATTGCCACAGAGCCTTTATAATGAATTTCTGTATGGTTAGAATTTTTAAGTTAAAATCTGAGAAGATTTTCAGAATATTTTTTATCATGTTTTGGCTTCTATATGTGTTAGTATTGTTAGTAGGTACAAAGTATGTACTGGAGTTACGTAATTTAATTTAGGTTCTGGTTTTAACTGATTTATTCATTTTACAATAAAAAAAATTTAGGTTATGAAATTCCTCCTGCTGTCTCTATACATAAATAGGTAGCTTCTTATTAAATTATCTCCACCTGGTGGCAGTATGTCATAGCTAGCAACAGAGTAACAAGCAGAACACGAGCACTTTTTTTCCTTTACAGAAACATAACATCGTAGCTAGTTAAATCAGATGAGTCATTGCTTTAAAAAATTGCAGATATGCATGACATGTTTTAAAGCTGAACTGTGGTGTCTTGTATATAATTTGATGTAAGCAGTATATGGATCTTTAGCTGGTAAGTATCCCATGCATAAGTGCCTTCAAAATACAAGCCAGCTGCCAAAAGCTCTGTTAGCATAACTGTATTAATGCCCGCATTACTTCACTTAAAAAGAACAATGCAGGTATTTTGATGGGTAAAGTCAACACTCAAAAGTGTTCCACATATATATTCTGCTTATTCTTGTAGCTATAAAATATGGATTAGGTTGTGCAAAGTTTGCATAATGTGTTTTCTTCAAGCGTATTTTTGTAGCCTGTTGCAAAGAAGTGTTCTTTGTTGAGGTGCTGAATTGCCAGTTTTCCTCAGCGAAGAAAGGAAACATTTTCAGAACAATAATCACAGATTCAACTTATATTATCAAAATATGTTTTTAAGAACTTACGTACAAGACTTTTCATACCACCATTGTCAGAACAAGGTTTACATTTGAAGTTGTAAAAGCAGTTCCATATTATTTAAGGAAAGTACTGCTTATGATTAAGTTTTTTTTTTTTACAGAAAAATGTAATTATTTGGTTATCCACATCTGAGTGGTTATTTTTTCTTACAAATAAAATGATCTCTTAAATGTTACACACTTACATCTCTGCCTAAAATTTCAAGAGTACTCCAGAGTAATTCTGAGGGTTCAGTTAGATAGGAAATTAGAGGTTATGCTGTATTTTCAAATGTTCCTATGACCAAATGGAGCTACAGCATCCCTGGATGGTGTGAAGTCCTTTGACCGGCTTAATTTCTTGTATGAAAGGTTCCTTTAACATCAGGAGATATTGTTAAGGCAATGGTTATGTTTTCTCCTGTGGAAAATACCTTCCTTTTTTTTTTTTTGTCAAAAAATACCAAACGCAGTTTTAGTTACCATAGCGTGAAACTATTTTCATGGTCATCAAAATATTTACATTGTTGATTCCTTTACCCCCTCTAAAAATAGATCATAATATCTCCATATTTTTGATCAGAGCTAATTAGTAGTTGAGAACTTGTAGCAAATTGTTTTGTTGATTGAAAAGCTTTTAAATTTATTTGGTTTTATTTAGTGTTAGTTATATTTATAAACATTGAATCAAATACAACTGATTTTTTTTTTGTTTTTATGTTTTTTAAAAATAGAGCTGTACTTCCCTTTGAAAAGGAAAAGTTAGCCTTTTTACTGTTGAGTTTAGGTGGTAGCGTATGTTACTTTGTTGACTAGTCTTTATGCAGTGTAATTTTTTGATATAGCTATTTATGAAGTATTCTGGCGTGTGATGAGGTTTTATTGGTTTACATAGAATTGTAAAGTTCTTACAGCTTGAGAACCTCATATGGAAGAGCTAAAAGTATTTTTGTGGTTTTTTTTTTTGAAGGGGGAGGGAGGAAAGCAAAGAAAAATAGGCTGGCAGCAATCTAAAAGGAAGCTTTTATCTTTGTGGCAAAGTCCATGCTCTTTTCTCAAACCTTTACTTGATACCTATGTGTGTAGATGAAATACTGCTTAAATCATTGTTCTGCATGAGAACTGAAGAATTCACGTTTGCTGAAGACCTTTTAGGCTTAAAAGGCCACAGAAACTGTGGTCTATAAGCACTAAACAGAAAGGACAAGGGACACAAGGTAGGTAATTACTCATTGAAAGCATCACTTGTGTGCAGTCAGACTTAAATTGTTTGGTTGTGCGCACCTTATTTTTCTGTAGTGTGAAAGGTGCATAACATACAAATTCATGCAAGAAAGGGGAAAGGCAAAGAATTGCAAACAAGCAAATAATATTTACATAGCAGGACAACCAATCTCTCTAACAGCCATAAATATGGGAATACTATGTTGATTTGTCACGCCGTGTTCATCTAATAGGATTGGCTGAGGCAAAGTTTCTATCAGGGTCTCTTTTCTCTGTATATTAAGCTGTTGTGTAGAAAAAAGCTTCTGGTTTTCTTTGATCTGTCAAGTAGTTTCTAGGCTGATATTATATTTCTGAATTTACAATAAATTGCTAGTTATTATTTAAAAGCTATAAAAATTAAATTCATATAAAAAAAGAGATTGGACGCTAACTGTCGTCTGTCTTTCTTGGTTATATAGAAGTATATTTCAGCCTGCAGCTATTGAACTGACCAGATCTAACTAGATTAGGTAGTATCAGCTGTAAGGTAAAGTGATAAAATCATCCTTATTAATGAAAGTGAAGTCTCAGCAATAAAGAATTTCCTGCTTTATCAATTGCAAATATTTTTATTATAAAAAGCTATCACTACTCTTAGCTTTTTTAATCTTACAAAAGTGATAAAGTAAGAAACGTTGAAGACTTGTCAAGGAAGGTGTCGTGGTTTTGGCCGTATTGGCCAATCGTAATGACAGATGGCCCTCCCCCNGCCAGAGCCGCGCTGCCCCTTTGATCCCTTAGCTTTTATACCGAGCGTGATGCAGATGGGATGGAATACCCTGTTGGTCAGTTTTGGGTCACCTGTCCCGTCCGCTCCTCCCTGCAGATGGGACTCCTCTACGCTTCTCCGCTTCCGACCCTCTGACGGGCAAAAAGCGAAGTTAGCTGACCTTGGTTGTTATAGCAATAAGTATAAGCAAGAGCCTCTGTGCATACCATTCCTTGGTATAATCAGGTCTTATCACTCTGAGAGTGAAGAGTTTCTGAACAACATGCTGTTAATTTCAGACTTTAGTCAGTTAGAAGAGGCCCAGCTAAAAAGTAAAATTACAAATCAGAAAATTGGTTCTGTTTTACCTCAAACCAGGACAGAAGGCTTAATTTGTGTGACAGAACTCTTCAGCTGGAAATTCAGGGCCCAAGTCAGGTACTATGATGTCATAGAATCATAGAAAGGTTTGGGTTGGAAGGGACCTTAAAGATCATCTCGTTCCAACCCCCTGCTATGGGCAGGGACACCTCCCACTAGACCAGGCTGCTCAAAGCCCCAGCCAGCCTGGCCTTGAACACTTCCAGGGATGGGGCATTGACAACTTCCCTGGGTAGCCTGTTGCAGTGCCTCACCACCCTCACAGGAAAGAATTTCTTCCTAATATCTAACCTAAATCTAACCTCAGTTCAGGCCACCGGATCCCCCATTGCTCAGAAAATTATCCCACTTGTAGGTCTGAGGCTTGTGTTGTCCTGGGAAAGCAAGAAGGCTTCTCCTGTGGCCTGCTTATCCGTGTGAAGGGACATAGCAGCCCTGTGAAGCCTGCTTTTTGTCTTTCGCTTTCTGTATACAATCTCTTATAGGAAGCCTATTTGGTGCCTTACTTCTCTGCACAGGTCCATGTCTCAAGTCATATTCATGTCTCCATGGTTAGTTTTTACTAACTAATCAGTCTTGTGTGATATTGGTTGGTGTGCAGGGTTTTTTTTGTTGTTTTGGGGTGTGGGTGTTGGGGTTTTTTTTGTGTGGATTCACAATACTGGAAGATACCAAGACTTTGGTTTAATTTTGCCGCTTGCTATGTTGAGAAAAGGAGAAAAAGGAGACTTTGAATGGACAGTTGTCAAAGTAGACAATAGTAGACTTGATGAGATATTTGAAAAATCTTTTAAAGTAAACTCAGCAATTATTAAGTTAATGCTTGAGCAAAAATGATAGCAAATAAATACTTACTGTTAAGTACTTACTACTTCTTAAAAATTGAATAGTAGTACATTCTGTTACTTTTGTAAGGATATCTGAAGTAGTAGAATAAAACATAGTATTTAAATTAATTTCTTTACTACAGATAAGCAATTCCTTCAAATAGTGCGTATTTGGAGCTTGCGAAGTTCTTATGAAAGATGGAAAGAAAAAATAAAATGCTTCTGGAATTGGCTTGGGAATCTCATTATGTAGTACTTCAATAACTGTGTAATTTTAATACTTCTGGCCACTTCTTTCTCTTTTGACCCTGACATCTGATTGCTTATAACTTGAACTGAATTCTGTGTTCTTTTCTTAGCAATTTTGTTCCTGCTTAGAGTGAAAGTGAGAGATTCTTTTACAAAGTCTTTTCCTCCTGATTTTGCTCAAAGTACCTCCCCTTCCCCCCGCCCCCCCGAACTATTTTTACCTGAACTAATCTATGAAGAAGGAGCGGGCATCCAGTAACAACAGAAATATAGCTGAACAACTGTGTTGCTTGAAGTCATGTTCTTACTTCTCCCGTACAGGGTATATGCATTCAACTGAGTTGATAGTGGAACTTACTCTACAAACTGACTTCTAAGCCATAAAATAGTTGACTTTGATGCTACAAGTAGGCTGTGAACTTATGGATACTCCTCGTAGATGTCTATTTAGAATGACTTTTAATAAAAATTCTTCTGCTGTGGAATGGAATTTTATTTCTTCATATCACCCTTCTCTTTTATATTGAAAAAAACCAGCAAATCTAAATAGCTGGGTGTTCATAAGGTGATAAACTTTTACCCATGCACTTGCTGTTACCTCCAAAAAAGAACAAAAGATCAAATTTTGTGAAAAGTATCTTATGGTGATATATCATATGGTTTAGGAGTTACAGAATGTTACCACATCCCTGTTGAGGTTTAAAGAATTATTTCTAATTGTACAGTACTTAGGAATGATTCTTACAGTGGTTCTAATAAAGGAAACTTCTGCAAAATCCAAGTACAGAAACTAACCCTTTGCCCCATGCCCTCCTTCCGACAAAAGCATTGGAATGTTTTGGAGGGTTTCCCCCTTTCCCTGCCCATGGAAGGGGGGTTGGAACAAGATGATCTTTAAGGGCCCTTCCAACCTAAACCATTCTATCCTTCTATAAAAGAGAAGACTATTCAGTCTCCTGAGCAAAGGCCAAGGAAGAAAAGCAAACTGATATGAATTCCTTGTTTTGGTCTTTAGCATTCTTCCAGTAAGGGTGTGAATGAACTGAAATTACCATGGCATGTCCTTGTCTGCTGCTCTTCGTATTTACCTAGTATTTAATATTTTCCTACAGAGAAAAATCTTTATGCATAAATGTAATGTTTCTTAGAATTATCATGGTTATGCAGCACTATTTAAAATATATGCTGCATTTTTTGTGCCTTTCTCTGGCCTCAAAGTCAAGACAGGACAGTGACGTAAAATTTTATATTGCCACTTATTTACTAAAGGAGTGAAACTAGGACTGCTAGTTCATTGCTGATGTTGCCAGGATGTTTTCATTTGGGGGAGACTGAATCCATACTATGTCAGAAAGACAGATGAACTCTTAAACACTCAATTGCTTTTCTGGTGCTTCTCAATCTTGGAGCTCATCCAAGTGTATTTCATGGTGTGTCTTAATATAGTGCCTGGTGCTTTGGATTGAAACAAACTTTTCTTTAATAGCTGCACTATTACAGGGAGTAATGTGAAGTATTGTGGGTTTTTTCCTAACTCTTTAGTCTTAAAAAGGTATATAAACTCTTGGTTAGGAATTCATTAAGAATATATACAGTGTTGAAATTGAGTAGCTACAGTACATCTATAAAAGTATGTCTATACTTTTAATAAGACTGAAATTTCAACTGTCTAAACCACTATGCATTTCTGCAAAATTTAGAAACTGTTACTAAGCTTTATTTTATAAAATGTCAGTGACAAGTACAGCTTCTCAATTTAAATGGATTTTTTGGGGATTACCCTGAATACCTAGGACTCATGTTTGTGTTCCATATTCATTCTGAAATCATATCTACATTACTCACATACGTAATGCTGCCAATTATGACTTTGTTGCCCCTTTTGCTTCTGAGTACCAATTATACCCATATCTGTGATGTAGTAAAACTAACCATGGTTTAAAATTAAAGCCGTAACTCAAATCTACATTGTTTTATCACTTAGTAATCCATGATGAAATTCTGTGTGGTCTTGTGGGTTTTGGTTTTGTTGGGTTTTTTTGGGTTTTTTTTTGTGGTGTGTAGGGGTTTTTTTTGTGTGTGTTTTCTGGGGTTTTCTTTGCTTTTTTTTTGTTGTTGTTGTTTGTTGTTTTGGTTTTTTTTTTAGCCCCCAAAGTGCTAAATATTGCTACCTTGTCATAACCACAGAAGTCCTGGGTGGGTGGCAAGGTTCATACAAAAATAGAGTTCTACATAGTAGTGATTTGAAGGTTTTGGAAATGAAATAATTTGTCTTTGGATCCTTTAATTGATTCGAACAAGAATAAGTTAATGTAAAAGCGTGGTACTGAGATCATCTGAAGATTCTGGTATGCATATATTGTAATGCTCAAAGGGACCTCTTATGTAATACTTGATGTGAACTGTCATACAAACACACCTACATGCACTAAGTAAAGCATATGCTACTTCATACATCTGTGACCGTATTAAGATAGTTATACTCTTGTTCCAGTTGAGGGAAAAGCTAAATTGCTGAGTTCCAGCTGTCTGTAAGTTTTCACTGCATACTGCTGCATATTTCACTGCATAGGAAGAGAAAGAAGGAATCTTATCCTTTCAGATAGCACTAAGTCATTAAAGTTGCAGTCTGTGTGCATGATCAGTTTGGGGATTAAAAATGCCTGCATAGCCATCTCTATCATGGAAATAAGCAGTACTCAGTTCTAACAAGGTCTTTCTTTAATGTACTCAAAAGGTTTTAATCTTCTGTCAGTCACAATAGCGCAAAAATATGACAGGTCTAAGAGGATGAAGTATGGTAGACTTTTATATCTCTGGATAGATTTTAGGGAATATAGCTGAAAGATGTTTTGAGATTCAGCGAAGCCTTTTCAGCACAGAATATAAGTTAACCATATGTGACAAATATGAGGATCGACTGTATAGAAGGAAAAGAAATTTGAGCAACTCTGAAAATTTTCATGTTCCACTTCCCTGCCATGATGAAGGCTCAAACCTTCATCCTTAGTTCTTGCTGGCTCTTGAACACCATGCATTACAATGTTGAACAATTATGTGAGGGAAGTGTGGCTCTTCTCTCATGCCTGTTGCTTTGGCATTCTCCTCAAATAAACCAGACTGGCTCAAGCCTGCCATTTTTGTTGGAAGTATGGTTATCCTGGCCACCAGGGAACAAGTGGTCCCAGTTTTCAGATGATCTAGTGCATTTTAGATGTTCTGGTAGGCTCTGTTTGCTCAATTGTTAAGCATTATACCAGTGTAAATATTTAAACCTCCATTACTTCAAAAGAAAATGATCTCTGTTATGTGAGAAGTTAATATAACTTGGTGATGCAGATTCTACTGGCTGAGCACTAGGTAGATTCTGATAGATTTAGTCCTCGCAGGTGTAAAGTATGGAGGGGAGAGCAGGAAGCAATGGGGTTTATGATTAAGTCGCTGCCTGGAAAGTACCAAAATACCCAGGGTTAAATAAGCTTTCTTTTAAAATGGAATAGCTGACAAAAACTTTGAGAATAAATATATTTGAGGCCTTCGGTATCTTGTTCTTGTAGGTTGGGTGGGGTTTTTTGTTGGTTTTTTTGTTGTTGTTTTAATTCCAAGTATTTTCATACCATCATATAGCAAACCGCTGATTTTATCAAAAACTGGAGTAATAATATAGTTTAAAATGTTCAATTCTAAGATAGGCTTGAATGTAGAACTGTGCTTTGGGGACAGATGTGCCAAACTAAAAGATAATTCTGTCCTTCAGTACTTAGTTTTGTCCTTCACGTCTTTAAATGTCACCTGCTAGAAAATTTAGAGAAGGACTAGCTTTAAACCGTGTCCTGTTACACTCAAAATTTTGTTAGAGGGCAAAAGTAAACACGCTATATGTGGAGTCAGTTTATTATTACTGCAATTACATTTACCAGTTTAGTCAAAATGCAGAAGCATTTGTTGTTATGAAGGTCAACAACTTTCATAGTCCTTAACACTAGTGGAAGAAAAGGGTCAGTCGTCATCCCAAAGTCTTTGCCAACAGAAGTATGATGTCTGTGGTGGTGTTGTCTTCCTCAGTCTTGGGTCTACTTTGAGTATTTTTAATTCTTACTCTAAAACAGTTGCTTATTTACTTTTTCTTTGTGTGGGTGGTTTTTTTTATATTTTCTTTATTATCCCTAGTGTAATTAGCAGAATCCTTACTTGTTATGAGTTGTTGACTAACCGTAGGCATTATGATTGCAAGAAGTTCTACAAAAGCTAAAATTAAAGAAAACATCATCTGACCATTAGGTGACTGCTGTCACAGTTAAAATAAACTAAAATCAGCTCAGGCCAATACAAGTCCAGAGAAGTCCATTACCAGAGAAGCTGATGGAAAAAATCATACTTACTTTATATATCTTAATTATTGTAAAGAGGAGCAATTCATGAAGCGAGTTCTTTGTACTTAATTTTTGCTATAAATTTTTCTTTTGAACTATACCATCCTTCTCAGATTCTCTTTTTCTTTTTATGGATTTCTCAAATGGTTCCAAGACCACATGAAAAATTACCTCTTTCAGTGAAAGATTCAGTTAACATTTACTGGGACATCCGTCTTTTCGTCTAGGTAAGCGTGCAAGTAGAAGTGAAAGAATGATACGCATTCACCTTTCCCAAAGAATGAACTTTTAAAAAGCAAAAGAAAAATGGCAAATAATTTTGTATTTGTGTCTTTCTCATTTCTCTCTTAAAAGCTACTCTCTCCAAGCTGGAATTACGTTAAGCAAATCTTCATGACAAAAAGTATTTTTCATTATTGGAGTTGTTTGTGAAATTAAAGTAGCAAATTATGGTTCGTACAGCAAATGCATTCCTCATGTGGTATTAGATGACCTTTCAGAAATGAATGGTGGCTACAGTTCATGTCTTCTACCATGTGTAAATTTCACAACACTAAACCAGTAAAAACTAGCAAGTTCTGTGTGTGTGGTTTTTCTTACTACATCATATGTTTAAATGACCATGAAAACTCATTCTTTGTTGGTTGCTATTTGGTCTTACAATATGTATTTCTTTTAATGCATAGGTAAGCTACTGCAGTATCTCCATTTTGTTTAAGCTTAGTGGTGAGCATGATTGTTAAAGAGCAGAAGAACTAGGGTTTTGGAGAAAATTTTAATTTTTCTCCTTGGTGGAATAAATTTAAGTTAAATATTTAACGCATTTTAAATCCTTCAACTCGTTTCACTACAAAAAGAGATCCAGTTACCTAGTAGGTTCCACTGACCATTTACTTCCCAGGAAATGGTAGTTCATTCAAAATAGGGAAATAGCTTTACTCGTGGTCAGCATCCAATACTTGATAATGTAGAACTTGAATCATTATTCCAGTACTTCAGTTCTATTCCTCTGAAATTCACTTGCAGTCAATGGAACACGTATTACATTAAGAGAATATAAAGAAAATAACTGAAAACCCATAATGCCCTTATAAGACATTGTGAGCAGAGTTAGTTAATTGTATATATAGATTTCTGCTTATTTTATATGTAAGCTTAGTAATATGGACAAAGGTTAAAAACAAAGTCTATGCTTGAAAGAAATTTTTACCACTTAATTTTGTGACTTGATAGAAAGACATCTGAAATTCCGCTTCAGAAGTTAGTTATCAGTTTCACATAATGGTTGAAATAGAAAATGATCTCATGCAAGCACACTTTACTGATCCTTGGAGACTTTGTCTTTGCTTTGATGATCAGCAGGAGACCATTGACAGTATTCTCTTGTTTCTACCAAGCAGTAATTCATTTTGCCTTTTCATTTAAAACTCTAGTAACAGCTTTGCACCTTAAATTCAGTGAGAGAACACAGTTTGCAGAAATACTATCTAAAGATACACAAGGGGAATAAATGGAAATTTTTAAAGTGCCAGAGTACATTATTTGTTTAGTTCTCTAAATAGACATCCATTTATGCAATTCTTTAAATGCAGTAACACCTGGCTGGCTTTTAGGTAGCTAGATCCCTTACAAATCTAATTCAATCAAAAAAGTAACTACCGAAGTTAATTGGCCAACAGTGGAGTCTGCTGTAACTTTTTTTTTTTGTGAGAAGCAAAATAAGTTTTCCATGCTCTGAGTTCACTTCTGCACATCCTTCAAAAACTCTGCTAGTTCCTTCAAACCACCTTTACCCATTCTGGACTAGTTTGAGTGAGCTTTAATATCATTCCTGAAAGCATCACTGATTATTACAAATACTCCAAATCTTCTGTGGTTGGGTTTTTCTGGGTGAGTTTTTTGTTTGCTTGTGGGGTTTGGGTTTTTTGTTTGTGGGGTGTTTTTGTGTGTGTGTATTGCTGTTGTGGTTTTTTAACCCCGGGTTTGCAACTATCCAATCCTTTCATTTTGCTGTAATGAAAATAACTTACTTGTTCTTGCTCTTGAATGGCAGTGCTCTATTTTTGACTCTACAGCAACAAAGAAAATTTGAATCTGTAACCAGTGCCTTTTATCCTCCCTGACAACTGTCACTTGTGGCAAATGTAATTGTAAACCCTAAAGGTACTGCTGAATTATGTACCTCTAAGTGATCAGTAACCCTTATAGGAGTCAAGATGAAACAGATGTATCATACGCCATATTTTACATTATAAGAATGGTGAAATGATAAACAAAACCCTCAATTCTCATTAGAAATTTTTTCTTCAGCTCCTGTGATGTTTAAACATGTACTCATGCTGTCATTTGTCTTCTCATGGGCAGTCTTGATAGTGCCTCCATTCCCCACCTACCCAAACTGTTAAAACTCTTCTCTTTCACAGTGCTTTCCTTTTAACTCTTCAAAAAAGCTCTCTTAAATGTAAGAAGTAAAGCAGAGGCAGTCACCCTAAGTTCGAACTCCATATGTGCTGTCTGAAAATAAGAATGGAAGGCATAGAGAAACTGCAACTGGGAGGTGGTAGGTTTCTTAAATATACTATATAATCTTTCGGGGCCCCACTTACATGCAAACTCAGATATAAATACCTTCAATATTAATAGAACTCCAATGCCATTGTTCAACATCTGAATGTTGCTAGTTGCAGGTACAGAATTGGTAGGACTTGGAACACTTCTTCATCATATACAGTTGAGTCTCAACTCTACAGAGATTATTTTATATATTAATATATTTTTAATTATATTAAATTGGATATGTGTATGCCTGAGCAGAAAGAGTCAGGAGAGGGGTTGAGAAAGATATAGATATGCATCACCGCATTGCATTCATGTGGTTCTTGTTCCTTGATAATACCATAAGAGGAGGATTCCATATCAAGCAATCTGAAATTGTAGTATTAGTGTGCATTAGTATACTAATATGAAATCTAAATAAACTCAGTTAATTCTAGCATTAAGCCTTGTTAAAGTGATTAACTGACCTGTCCAATTCTTCCGTCACCTAACATCACTTCCATTTCTCCCACAGTCACTATTTCTGCTTTCTAATGACAAATGTCCAGTATAGTAAAACATTTTTGCAGGTTTTGTGTACGTGTACATACATGTTAAGAGTCAAAATATTCTTAAATGTTTTCTATTTAACAAGGCAAATTCCATAATAGTACCCAAAATAGAACCAATTTTTGAGTTCATATTTTCAATTTCTCAGACAGAATTCAAGAAATCAAACAAGCCAAATAAGTACTTCATAAGGCCATCCCATTTGATAAGAAAGTTTCTCTTCTCAGGGAAGGGGAACATAATTTTTCTTTCTCATACTCATGGTCAGGAAAAAACTCTTCTTAGTTGTTTAAGCTTCTGTATATTAACTGTGAGATATCAGCCACTTCCTACAAGATTTCTGATAGCTTGAAAAAGTCCTTTTTTTTCTTCTCTTGGAGGCATTTGCGATGGCGGAGAACAGCTTCCCTAAATGTTAGTACTCTGTCATCTCTCACCCTAGTCTATCCACAATTAAACAGCAGCTTGTATTTGGCAATATTTTTAGTAATGTCATTTCGGGAAAGAGAGAAATACTTTTTTCTTTCCCCCAGCTTCAGGGACACTGTCAAATATTATTTTACTTTCTGTGTGATTTTTGGATGGAGAAAATCCAGCTGTGAAGTCTAAAATTCTGATTGATAAAAAATTGAAATCAAATAAATGTCAACAGGGACTAGAGGCATAAGGGAACACACATCTTAAAGTTCCAGTGTGAACAGAGAACCACTGAATGAAGATGCTGTTTAGAAATGAAATGAAGTTAATTGATTGTAATCTTCCTGGAAATGCAATGGAGTGCAATAACATGGTTTAGGAACATTTCGGCTGAAGTATCACTAAGAAGCAGATGAAGATTAAATGGCGAGACTTTTTGTTCTTGTTATTCAATGACTAGAGAAGGATCTGGAAATGCGGGAGCCTATATGGTAGGTGATACTACAGTAGTGAACACTAGGCAGAACAGCAGTCTAATAAGAAACTGTATTAGCAACTCTTAAATCCTAACAGTGAAAAGAGTGATTTACATAAGAATGTTTGTTATTGTTTTACTTTAAATCCTGGTCTCTAGAGTGCTCTCTAGCTATGCTTTTACAGGGCTAAAAAAAAAAAAAAACACAATTAAGTGTAAAGAGTATGGAGAAGATACGACTCAGTTTCTTACACTGCTGAAATTCAATTCAGTATGTCACAGTAAGTTATAAGGAAATCTCTACTTGCTCCAGTTTCTTCACTGATGGGATAGTCCAGAGAAGTCTTTTTCTTTACATTTATTTTTCTATGTGTTGGTGGGATAGAATAGCATCTGCCAGAGGAGTTCCCTGCATTTTCTGCTTTAAGTGCTGCTGTAGAGACAACATTACTTTCCATATCTCAATAGAGTAGGAGGTCCAAATATAGAAGTACTAGTTTACCCTCATTCTATAAAGTAGTAAAACCCCAAACCTTTTAATTTCATTGTTTCCTAAGTGTAATTAGTTAATATAACAACATCGCAATCACAATAACATCACATCTGGAATGTTAATTAGAAAATTCCACATATTAAATAGTCACAAAGTTTTTCTAGAGTCAGTTGTTCTGAAATCAGAGAAAAGTTCAATGAGTATGAATGTGTTTCAACCATATGATAGATTTTCCAAGAAACATTTTTTTTTTTCTACATATGCAGTGACAGGTTTGGATTTTAGATTTAGTATTTAGATTAATTTGCAGCAGAATTGCATTCTTTCAGTTTGAGGTATCTCATGGCTGGAGTTATCCGAAGGATGGAAAATTCCTGGGAGACCTCACTGGGAAATGATGATGATAAATTTACTTAACTGAAAATGCATTCATACTGAAATGTATGTATTCTGTCCTTGAAAATAGTATGTGATTGAACTTGAGTCTATCAAAATGTCTATTCTGAATTATATATGAACTGGAAGATTCAGTATACCTTTGCACTTAGCAGTATCATCTAAACAAAGAGCTCTCTTCGCCCCTCTCTCCCCCCTGTCATTCTGAGTACAAAATAGGATCAGCTTCGCTTCTTTGTCAGTGTTGTAATCCTTTCTCTTTTCTGTTCCTTTAAAGGAAACCAAACTTTATCTTTGAATGCCAGATAAGATCATTAGAGTAACTGAAGAGATTATTTTCTGATTGGAGATAAAGACAACAAATAACACTACTTCAGTGCTCAGTGACTAGGCTGAGCATTACCTGGTTTTAGGTTTTAAATACAAACACAGAATTTCATCATTTGAACACCTACCTAGGCACTGATTTTACTGGGTATGCCAATTGGAAATATGCACAAACGAGATGTTGACTGAAGCGTGGCAAATCTAATGGAAGAAGTTGACTCTTCATTTGTTTCGGTCAGAGAGATGCTATAGAAAGTAGGTATTGAGTTGACTAAGAACATTCTTCCAATTTTACTGTTATAATAGTCACTGAATTTGTTACAACAAAAAAATTGGTGAGGGTTTGTGGTCTGGCAGTTTTGCGGGCTCCCATGCAACCCTAGGAAACTGTAACTTTTTAAAAAAAAAAAGTTTAAGTCCAGCAGTTGATTATCTCTTAAGAGGTATAGTACAGCATCTTGCCTTGTGAGATTAATGGGGCAAAAAAATATTTATGTTCTTATGTTAAAAACTGCTGGTATTAAAGAAACAGAAGCCAATTCCTGAAGATCGGCCATCTCTCTGTAGGTGGCCCTGCTTGAGCAGGGGGTTTGGACAAGATGACCTCCAGACGTCCCTTCCAATTGCAACCAATCTGTGATTTTTAAGGGAAAATGTCTTGATAACAGTGACAAATCCCCTTTAAAAAAAAAAAACAAAACAAAACAAACAAAACAAAACAAACAAAAAAAAAACAAACAAACAAAAAAAAAAAAAAAAAAAGCCCAACAATGCTTTATTTCAAAGGAATCTACTTCTCTTCAGAGAATGGTCATATTTTTATGCATTTGTCAACTTCCTGTGTTAAAATTAATGTATTGTGACTATATTGTAGTCCTGCTCAGCAGCTATTTTCAGTTGTCTTGAGGAATTCATCTTGTATATAACAACACATTGTTAGAGGTAGTGGAGATGTCAAGGTGGTCCTTTCCTGTTTTTATTTGTAAGTTTTAATTTGTACTCTTCCTTATTTGTTTATCACTGAGTCATATTCTAGAAGTACATAATGTCTACACAAGCCGCCTGCATAGGAATACATAGAGGTTTATTTTGCATTTTCCTTTCAGCTCACTAACCTTTATGAAGAATAACAGTAGGAATTAAAAAAAAAAAAGCTTTCCCAGAAGAAAGCATTTGTGTAAAATTACCTGAGAAAATAAGGGAGTAGCTGGAAGTTGCTTGCACAATCTGTTTCTGGGCTTCTGGAGTTGAATGTGATTGCCACAGTGTATTCTCAGACTGTGAAAAGATTTAAAACTGGACCAGATAATGGCAGAGGCCAGTTGTGGGCTTCATTAAGGTTGCATTGCAGCTTCATGAATGAAAGGTGCTATGTAATGTAATGTATGAGACTGTGCGATGTATAAAGACTTGAAAGAATTAAAGCCTTTGGTCTGCACTGCATTCTTGGAGACTACTGAAGGCATAAAAACCTGATGTAATGCCAAAAAGTGGAGTCCAGAAGCTGTTTGTTATTGATGGACATAAAGGTGTTAAGAAAAAGGTCTCTTGCTTTTGTTCTGTTCTACAGATGAAGTTGCAAAAGGTGAGAAGGGGAGATGGAAAAGATGAAGGGCAGATATTGATGCATCTGACAATACCAGAAGATGTTCTTAATGGCTCTTTCTTTCTATCTTCATAGAAACTGCAGACTTCATAGGTCATAAATAGAAAAGAAAGAATAGGGGGGCTGGAGGAGGGGAGGCTGATACCTAGTGGTTGATATTCTGCTGTTCATGTAATGTTTATTCCTGTTTGCTTACACTCAAGTAGGGATGTACTGTACTGTTTCTGTCCATATAACAAGGCATTCTGTAACCAGAAAATTTGGCACAACAGTTATGTTTTGTTCCTGAAGTTTGCAGTCTGCTTGACTGTAAAAATGTCGAGTAGGCTTCTGGAATTAATCTTGGCTTATTTATATTCACTGGTGACCTGCTTCAAGAGAAATTCAGTGCTATATTTTTTTTGTCAGATATGAGAGAATTTAAAATCTAATGGCTTACACATAGTAGATACCAGGAGGCTAGTTAATTCATCAATCAGAAAATGAATTTAAAACATAAGGAGAGATACAGTGGAAAGAGTTAATATTTTTAACTTATTAGTTAACATACCATCAATTTTTATAGGTAGAAGCAGGTACATAATACAAGCACATGTGTGATATATCTGCATATGCAATACTTCTCAAATTATACAGCTATTGGTAGTTTAAACATAGCCAATGACAATTCCTATATGATTACAGTTTCACACTAATTTTTTTTTCTAATTCTCTTACCAGGAGAAATGAAATCAGTTTTATAACTCAGTGAAATAGGAGCCTCTATAAATATACATAGTGTGTTGGCGTGCCTTAATGACATATATTTGAAAAATAAAGGTTAATTCTTCCAGAACAAAAAAGGATTGTGGGACAAGAGTGAGGAAAGAGGCTATCATCTTCTCCCTTATTTTTCCCTCACTTTGAGTTGTTTACAATCAATAAGCCCAAACTAAGCAAACCCTCAGGATTACCTATATTCACAAATCCTCAGTGCCATTTGAAAGAAAATGCAAGCTAAATTACAAACCGATACGCACCAAATTGCAAAGAAGGATACACTTGTAATCAGCTGCATGTTTGAGAATGATAAGCTAAAAGATGGGTGGGTTTTTCGTAGACTTTCATGGTTTTTTTGTACAGAGGGTAAAAATGGAATTAAGTAAAAGGTGTGAATTGGGTGCTGACTAATAATTACGTTATTCCCATTCATAGTACATTGGTTTAGTTTGGGGGCCAAAACCTCTAAATGTGTTTAAATGTATAGGGGTGAAAATTGCTTTGGAAATATAGTGCGTAGTTGTGAACTTGGAATTACTTGTAAGATTTGGTAATATGAGTAATAAAATAAAAATAAAACATAACTCTGGAAATAAGTGTTTTGATGCTCTTGTGGAAGAGGCTGTTGAAATGAATAACAAAATATAAACCTTAAAAATCAAAAGCTAACTTTAGCATTTTCTGAGTTACACTAAAAATCAGTCTCATTAAAAATCTACATTGTTTATTTGCGATTACCTCATGCTGAAATTTTGCATTGTCTTTGCATAATAACTTTCTTTAATCATAATATTAAACAAGATGGAAAAACTGAAGAGAAATTGTTGAAGTCCTCAACATTCTCTCAAATCTTAGTGATTTTTTGATAGTGTTAGTGATTTAGAGTAGTTATAAATCAGAGAACTAATCTCGCCACTCTAGAAACTCACCCATGCGCTGACAGTTTTCCATTAGAATTCCCATTTGAATGGAATAAGTTACAAAATAAATAGAACAGAAAAATGGCTATTATATATTTTAATTAAGAAACTGACTTTGAGTTATGTTAGTTTCTATCTTAAAAATGTTTTACGCTATTGTACAAGCATCCTACAAAAGTCTAAATTACTTAAATTAAGTGTCCTAAATTCCCTAACTACGTGTAGACTTTCAGATCCTCTAAATAAGACACTAGATGAGATCAGTTGACTGACATTAATCAGCAGATTATTGTGTAATTTTTATTAGAGTCTTTTGTTGATTAGTTTGCTTTGGATTGATCTGGTTGATGGGGTCTATAATTACATTTTCAGAAGTTAGTGTTCTTCAGTCCCATGGAACTTTCCAGTATCCAGTATTAAGAATCAATATTAAGCGTAAAGAGAACTCCTTAACCACTTCTTTTAAATGCCCCTGTTGTGAGTTATCCAGATATGATGATGGTGAAACAGCCCCTACAAAACAACTTCCTGAACATCCATATTTTGGAAAATATATTACTGCTATCATTATCATGCTTTGACTGCACTACCTATTCTAGCTTTTTCCCAGTGATAATTTTATGAAAACACTTCTGTGTGATTAATGATGGTTCTATGAGAGTGAATAACCATTTCATATTTTTTTTAGGATTTTGTAACTTTTTTTAATTAAATTGCTCTGGTATGGGATAAAACTGCATAAAATGTAATGCAACTGAAGTATATGTTATTATTTTCTGGGAATGATACTACGGTTTTGTGGTTTAATCTTGGTAGGCAACTAAGCCCCATACAGCCACGTGCTCATTTCCCCCCCGCACCCCCCACCTCCGGCAGGATGAGAGGGGAGAATCAGAAGGGCAAAGATGAGAAAACTTGTGGGTTGAGATAAAGACAGTGTAATAGGTAGAATAAAAGCCACACATGAAGCAAAGTAAACCAAGGAATTCATTCACTAATTCCCATTGTCAGGCAGGTGTTCAGCCATCTCCAGGAAAGCAGAGCTCCATCAGACGTAATGGTTGCTTGGGAAGACAAATGCCATAACTCCACATGTCCCCTGCATCCTTCTTCTTCTCCCAGCTTTATGTGCTGAGCGTGATGTCATATTATATGGGATATCCCTTTGGTCAGCTTGGTTCAGCTCCTCCCAGCTTCTTATGAACCTCCAGCTTACTCACTTCTGGGACAGTCTAAGAAGCTTGACTCTGTGTAAGTACTCCTCAGCAATGGCTAATGCAGAGTACATTGGTGAAATGCTTATGTATAAATATCTTAAGCAGCTGATAAACGTGGAAAGAGCTGATAGTGAACTTGCAATATGTATCTTCTAGGCAATTATGTTAATGCTTGTGCTTATAACATTTTCCTAATCTTTTTATTAATACTTTCCATGTAAAATGAAAATTAAATACATGTAGCTCAGCTAGGATATTCTGTAGAACTCCAACATAACATTTCGTAACCCAACTGAATGTATAGAAATACATTGCTTTTTCTCTTAACTTCCATTTCCCAAAAGACATGTGTTGTAGCTTTTTCTAACTGTAAATTATATATTTTTATTTGATAGTCGCATACATTATACGTGTACAAATTGCATTGCTCCAACTTTTGATGCAAAAGACAATACAAAAGACGTGAGTCTATGTTAATTTTTTTAATGGAAGTCATTACAACTTTGTGTAAATGGGACATTATATAGTCTGATAAAATATTTTTTTAATATTTTCAGATTCTATCAGAAGCCACTTCACTATTACACAAAATTGTTGATAAATGATTATGGTTTTTTAATGAGTGAGAAGTCATCTCAAGCTATCTTTACACAGCTTCTCTACACCATTTTTTTTTTTCCATCAGGTGGATCATGATGAAACTATTAAATTTCTTCAAAATAAAATTCTAGTTTTGATCTCTTTATTTTGTAATATCTGTTTTTACTTAGTCTATCCTCAACACTAAGGACTAACGTGTGGCTGAAGCATGAATTAACACCAACCACCCATCCTTACTCTCGTATTCTAGTAAGTAGTACAGTCATCTAATACTATCAAGCCAGGTTGTTCCATTCTGTTGTAAAATATGAGCATTGGGAGGCTACAGAGGAGAGGAAAATTATGAGATTTCTTTATGTCCTGTTGAATCTAAGTCATTATTGTCTTTTCCATCAGGACTATGTGTATTTTTATAATCCAGATTATTTCAAAATTTGGTAGTGGTAATTTGTTTTTATTGTCAGTATTCCATATATGTAAGTCTGATTAATCGTCTCCTGACATACTATAGAACCTTTTAGGACTTAAACTTAACTTCTAAGATAGGTCAGTATGATTTCTTCTCATAGAAAAATGGGCTACTTGTGCTACTTAGACACAGGAGATTTATGGTACTAATAGCAAAGCATTTCATAAACACATCAGTCCCTGTATGACTGGTAAAGTACACAAGAAAATAACTCTTATGAGAAGGTTTTCTCAAAGTCCCTTGTGAAATCTTCAGTTAAAAACACTTGCTACTTGCGTAAAAATAGAAAAATGCAGTTTAAGTTGCAGAAGCTGCTGAAATTCTTTGTATAATTCCTTATAAATTTGGCTTTATTAGATAATTTCTAGCTCTGCAGCTGTTTGCAGTTTCTTAACTTTCAGTGTGTCAAGTAAGTCTGTAAAGGCAATTCAAGGAGTTCAACCTTAAGCCTATAAGCCCTTGAAATGAAAGCTACTTACAGTAAAGCTTTGATTACTTTGCTAAACTGTCTTTCATTCTGCAACTGGTCAGTTATATGCCAGCTGTAGCTATGTATTTCTGTTGCAGAGTTGTTCCTTGTCTATATTTGTCCAATTAAAATCAATATCATGTTACCGAGTGTATCATATGAATCAAGGATGCTGGCACAGAAGAATTCTGTGAGCAGGGATTGATACCTAATAGTTATACCATCTTGTACTCATAAGGTATATTTATCATTGCTCTTTCTGAACATATTTATGAAAGACTTCATTGATTTTGGAAAGGTTCATTCACTACCTGGTAGTCATGTCCACTGGCGGTTGTTTGATACCTACATGCAACTGTATCTAGAGCTTGAAAAAAAATAACCCCTTCCCTCTTCTTTGGGTGATGACATATTTATTTACCCACAAAGCTGCTAGTAAAAATGTGTGAAATCTGTCAGATTTAGGCTCTTTAACTTTTATGTATTATTGCAGTATTTGCAAATTTACTTACTAGGCTTGAGGTACTTTTGAGGGAAGAAGAGCAACACTTCTGTTATTATTTGGAAGCTCTTTGCATTTTCTGAGTTTTTGTTGCCTTTTTATACTTACAAATATCCTTAAATTCCTGTAGTTGGTACAAGATTGTCCTTACATAGAGCTTATGCAGGGCAATGTTGTATCTAACAACTATTAGTCAGATTTTTCCTGTTGAGAGTGATAACAAAAGGCTGGTGAATATAGTAGTGTTTATTTAAAACAACATATTAATTTCTAATGACAGTAATAGTTTTTACATAATCACAAGTCCTCATGGTCGGTGTGGTGGTTCAGGCTGGACTGGCCACCAAATGGATGACATGCTCTATTTAACCTCTCTCTCCATTCTTAGAAGAGAAGAGAGAGAGACTTATGGGTTGAAAAGAAAACTAAAAATACTTCAATGAAAATAAAAGTTAATACTAGATATAAAAAAATAATGAAATATATACAATATATACAAAACCAGTGTCTAGCTCCCAGGATAACAATCGTGTCACTGGAAGGCACTGGAAAAGTTCCAGACTGAACTCAGTGATGGACAGAAGCTGGATTCCGGATCTGGATTCCAGAACGCACAGATCGGGATCAAAGGCAGACAGAGTCCTCCTTGAATGCTGGTCATTGAGGAAAGAGACTGACTCCTTTGATCCCTCAGCTTTATACTAAGCACAATACACTTAGGCTGGGATACTGCTGTGGTCAGTTTCTGGTCACCTGTCCTGTCCGCTTCTCCCCACAGGTGTGACCCCTCTACACTCTTCCGCTTCCAACCCTCCAACAGGGCACACAACAAAGCTAGCTGACCTTGGTTGTTATGGGAATAAGTATAAGCAAGAGCCTCTCTGCATACCATTCCTTGCTATTAGCTATAAACATCAGGCCTTATCACTCTGGAAGCAAACACTGTCAGAAAAACATGCTGTTACTTTCAGAGAATGCAGTTCAGGTAGAGACTTAACTGAAACGTGAAATTACTGAGAAGAAAATTGGTTCAGTTTTACCTCAAGCCAGGACAGTTGGGATGGATAGCTTAAATAATTTTTAGTAATGCTTTTATAGTGTTTTTTGTTTCATTTTCATTTGAAATACTAAGAATTACCTTTTTCTAACTAAAAATAATTGGTGTGTGTATTGGTGGTGCTCTGCTATTTGGGGATTGTCTGACTTGATTTTTTGTTTTTTAAAAAATATTTATTAATTTTACTACTTGTTTTCTAGACAGTGGATTTTTGAGAAGTTCTCTCAAAATAATAATCTAAACTGTTCAAGTGAGATGAGAGTCTAGAAAGCACAAAACTTTATTAAACTATGTGGGATAGGTACTCAGTTGCTGTTTTGGAAAAGATAGGATCATTTTGGCTAAATGCAGAACATCTAGTAGCACTTTAGGACCCTCTAAGATATGTCATCTTTACAAGACTACATGATATGATAGGGGACATGTAAGAGACCCATAGCCTTCTGAAGCACCTCCTTGAGGCTGTGTGGGATATCTTAGGTAATTTAAAATGCTACATTTGGGCAACTGAACCCCATTGAGCGTCTAGGACACCTGAGGCCTGTGTATATAGACCCTGAAGAATTCTGCAACACATTGCAAAAGCTGATGGTACCTATTAGAATGGGGGTGGGAAGGGAAAAGGGGAATGCAACACTGGACTTCTAGGAGTAAGAGAAGAACAGAGACAAACTGAACTGACACACAATCTATATTTATCTAAATAGATTGGACAAAATGGTTTAACTAAACAGGATGCACATAAAGTGAGCTTGTGTTGTTTGAAAGTAGTGGTGTCCTTGTAAGCTGAACAAAAGTGAAAATAATATTTATGTAACTTAATTTACAATGGATCAGTTGGCAAGAACCTATAATAGATTGTATTGCTTGCTGTGCGTGTAGTGGATTGCAGTTTGAAGATTTGACCGTTTTCAAAGACTTTTGCAGTAAGACATAGGAGGATATTCTTTACACATAAACCATTTTGATCTCCCCTCACAAGGATGTAATCAAATTGTTTCCTTCATGGATTTACAATAATATACTATCAGAATATTTTTATATATCTAATCTTATTGAATCTTGACACTGCACAAGAGCAGCAGATAGACCTAAAGAATGCATAAGCAATGGAAGAAATAGCGTTGTGTCTCATAATGCTGAAATAGGGAGGAATTGAGTAGTTCCTGCATTACTTAATGTGATACAGGCACTTATTTTTAATTTGAAGGACTTATTTCAGATCCTGTAAACTCCTTTACCTGTGACTTCTTATTATAGCATATGCGGAGTGAGGAGGGTGAAGAAACCCTTTGCTGGTGTGGGTGTTTTGTTGTTTTTGCTGTGGGGTTTTTTTCCCCCAATGAACACTCTTTTTTATTCCTTTCTTCACGCTTCTAACAAATCGTGATGACCTCATGAAACTTTTCCATTAAAATGGAAGGAAAGGAAGATTACACCCACCCCTGCCTTTTTGTTATCATCCATATTTATTCAGATAAAAACTTATGATAGATCTGAACAATATTATTCTCTTCATACTCAAGGGATGATCACTGATGTTAATTGGAAAATAAAGGCATTATACTAACAATAAGCAGAATAAATTTCATTCCAGATAAAGAGTACAAAGCTTTAGGAAAGCTTAAGCATGTAGAACAGTTTCAGTTTGAACAAGAGGAAAATTCAGAGCAAAATGGCTAACTTTATTCCTACTGATAGATTAAAAATTATATAGAAGTATTAGAGAACATTCATTTTCTATTACAATAAGATTAGATATGCTGCTAAAATCGTAGAATTGCCTAGGTTGGAAGGGACTTCTCAGATCACCTAGTCCAACCATCAACCTAACACTGACAAAAGCCATCACTAAACCATATCTCTAAGCACTGTGTCTACCCGTCTTTTAAATACCTCCAGGGATGATGACTATACCACTTCCATGGGCAGCCTGTTCCAATGCTTAATAACCCTTTCAGTGAAGAATTTTTTTCCTAATATCCAGTCTAAACCTCCCCTGGTGCAACCTTAGGCCATTTCCTCTTGTCCTATCGCCTGTTATTTGGGAGAAGAGACTGACCCCCACCTGGCTACACCCTCCTTTCAGGTAGTTGTAGAGAGCAATAAGGTCTCTCCTCAGCTTCCTTTTCTCCAGGCTGAACAACCCCAGCTCTCTCAGCCACTCCTCATATTCTCCAGACTCCTCACCAGCTTCGTTGCCCTTCTCTGGACATGCTCCAGCACCTCAATGTCTTTTGCCTATTCATATATTATTTATGATTATTATGATTATTAATAAGTGACCAAAATTACAAAATGCTTTATTTCTATAACTTGCAGGTAAAAATATTTAACTAACAGCTACTTCTCAAGATTAATCTTTCACTGATATTTGTCATGCAGTTTGTTTTATACCAGTTAAATCATTCATGTTTTTTAAACCGTTCTTGAAGACCATTTTAAAAGTTGTTTGTTTGGGTATTTTTTTATGTTGGATCATATCAAAAGAAAATAATTTTCAAATTAACATTGAATTTAACACAGGCTGAATTAGTTTTAAAAACCTAATGTTATAATGAAATGTGATTCATAATTTCTAAATTGTAAAATGTAGTATGCTTAATCTCTAATCTATTCATCTATATGCAGATAGAGAAACATTCAATTAAAGTATACTGTCAGTTAGAGGATTTATGTTATGAAAGGCTGTCATTAACTGATTTTCACTTTTTCTAGTCTTCCAAGAAATAGCTTCTCTCTACACTAAATCAGAAGCAATACTTGAAGAGACTTCTATATCTTAAACTCACTCACTCAAATGAATCCTATTTCAAATGTGTATTTACTGTCCTTCTGAGCACGTTTGGAAGTCTGAATGGTAAAAGTTGTTTTAGGTTCCTGCTTTCTGCAGAGAAACTGAGGATGGACGATAAAGTAAATGTTATTTTATACTATTTTTTTATATTACCTGTTGATTTTTAGATTGTTCAGAACGATGAATGTTCTGCTGATTGCTATGAGTTACTCCAAACACAGAATATTTATGTGATAATAGGTGATACTTAAGAATACTCCCACTGATTTTAATGTGACCTCTTCCATATTGATATACATATAGCAGTGTTTAATTACATACTAACAGTATTGTAGTACAGGCTGAACTCGTATCTCTTTAGGATTAGTCATCTTTGAAGAAGCTCTGTTAGGGTATTTTTCAAGGAAACACAGAGGATGGGTGAAAATTACCAACAATAATAAAAGTAGGTGTGCATAAATTATGCAGTAAGTTTGTGATCATCTTAAAGTTCTCCCACATTCATGCTGGAAACCTGGTGGAAACCTGGACAGAGAGGGGCAATAGATTGGTTGGGGTTTTTTATTTGTTTCCAATAATCTTAAGGGCCTCTGGTTTTGGCTTCTATAGGCCAGAGTATGGAAAAGCTATACCTTGAGTAATATATTACTTAAAGTATTATAATGTGTATAAGGAGTGAAGTTGAGCCTGGGACAAGGGAGGAAGGGGGAAAGTGTTGTTTTATCTTTTTTTTCCTCCCTATCCAACTCTTATCTTAATTGACAATAATAAGTCAATTGACAATTACTTAATTGACAGTAATTGATGAGTGACCTCCCTGTCTTTTACTAAACTCACAAGCTTTTTTATCTTGTTTTTTCCCCCTGTCCTGCTGAGGAGGGGGAGTTGAGAGGGTGGCTGAGTGGATGACTGGCAGTCTGCCAAGGTCAACCCACCACAGAGAAACCATTCTTTTAAGAAAACACTTTTTTTTTTTTTCTTATGATGAGGGTGATTTAACACCAGAACAGGTTTCCCAGAGCTGCTGTGGCCTCCATCCTTGGAGACAGTAAAAACCTTACTGGACATGGCCTTGAGCAACTTGCTATCTCTGACCCTGATCTGAGCAGGGACTTGGACTCAATGGTCTCCAGGGATGCTTTCCTATCTCAGCCAGCCTCTGATTCTCTGGTTCTGTGAAGTGCTCCCATTGCCTAGCAGTGGGTACTACCCCATCATTACTTTTGTAACAAGTGAAGGTCTGTTCCTTTTTCTTGACATTACAAAGTTTGTATCAATATGTGCTGTTATGTTATGCATTCATCTTTTGTTTCATTTCTGTTGTTTTTCCGATCGTGACAAGGTTTTTTTGATACACTTAGTGCAACACAAGTAGTTCACCAAGACCAAACACTGTATGAAAAAATAGTTATAAATAACTCTATAACTATAAATAGTTATAAAGCCTTTCTCTGTAACTCAGCAAAACTGCAGGATGTTATCCAGAGAGAGGGGGAGGGATGTCCACTCACAAACTGTGATGCTCAGTTCTTGCTGCAATTGTGGTTTTTAGGTTTTGGTTGGGATTTTTTTTGTTTGGGTTTTTTTTTGTTTGTTGGGTTTTTGGTTGGTTGATCATGGTTTGTTTGTTTTTTGGTTGTGTTTTTTTTAGGAGTTTGGCGTGGTGGTGTGTGGTTTGGTTTGTTTTTTTTTCCCTAGGTAGTGCTGACCCTTACTGTATATAGCAGGCAGTTTTATTTTAGTTTAGTGTGAAGTAAGACCATAAAAATGGTGAAAGCCCATTCATTGTAAATGGAACTTTCACTGCCTTCATTGAGGCAGATTTAAAGTACAGTTAGCTTTTAAAGTTATGGTACAACACTACTGTATTAGGTATTAACAAACCTAATTTTTTCACTTATCTATATTTAGTACTTTTCTGTGTATTTGCTTGTATGTAGAAATCACATCGAATGAACATTTGACAAGGGAAAGAGGTGGGAGATACTCCTGTATTTCCTATTTTGAACTTTTCTTCCTGTGCCCTCATTACCAGTTCTGTAATCAAATATGTGCTCTGCTAATAGTGCTTAGTCATGCTTTTGACCAATCATTTCAGTATGTGTAAATCAAAGGGAGTGGCAGGTCTGTATTTATGTATATATATTTATCTATATGTATATTTTATATATATTTTTATACTATATATAAAAATCGTACTCCTTTTGTTTTACCATAGAGAAAACCTGATGTGGCTTTTGTAGGTCTACAAGGTGCATAGCCACCTTTTAGTTTCTTTTATGGGAATGTTATTTTACCTTTTCAGCAAAAATATCTTGTCAGTACTTGAACTTGCACTTTCATTGATATCTTTCAACATAGCGGCTTTCCTGGGACAGTATCTATGACAAAATCTTGTATTATGGTTAAGCATTAAGTATTTTAAACAATGTTCTAATCTGTGAGCGATCAGTACCGTTTGCTACCTTTTGCAGGGTCTTGCTTTATAAAAGTTCTGATCTATCAGATCTGTAAGATCCCTTTAAAAAAAACAAGCATTCCTAAACAAAAAATGGGTTAGCTACAGGGAGTATATTACAGATCAGATGCTTCTGTAATACCATCAGATACAGATTTTTGACATTTACTTTAATAAAAGGCCATGCACTGTCTATTTCCTTATGATCATTCTTCTTGCTTGCTGAATTTTTTTTTTATGTTTTTCCCTTTTTTCATTCCAGGATTTAGTTCTTTTCTAAGGTAGATATTTATATCCTTTTTCCACTGAAGTATTTTCATACATCCAAGTCTAGTTGATACTGGCTTTCAACCTGGAGATTAAGGAGCAGAGATTTACTTTCATTCTTTTTACAAGTTCAATCTTGATCACACATGAAAAGAAAAGGATATATTAGCAAAAAACTGAAAATTTGTGTTTACTGGTATGATTATAAATTATTCAGATATTTAAAAAAAATAGTTTGAGAAACTGGAAAACATTGATTTGGCAAATCAAATTTACTCTTAATTCCACATACCTCTTCTTTGTATTATGAGTTCTTTGCCTTATTTACAACCTCTATGAGACTTGCAAACTAGCTTTTTTGTGTCGTAACTCAATATTCTATTCTGTATGACTAATAATTTTTTTCAGTCATAGTTTATTTTGTGTGAGTACCCAAATATCCTCTAACTGATTTGTTTTATGTATTCTCCAACCTTCACATCATTTGTGATACCATTACAACATTAGGAAAAAAAGAATTAAGACCTTTGTTTTTCTGTGATGTGTATTGAAGAGAAACTGTATGTTCAAGCTTGTTGATCTCATCAATCTACTTGGTTTATTCTTTGCATGTTGCAAAGGAGGAAAATGGATGTGAAGCTGGTACTGTCAGCATTGGCAGTGATGTACATAAAATAAATTAACCATATCACCTTCAGCTTCCTTGTAAAAATTTCTGAAATGTATGTCTTTGAATAGGAGTTTCACAGTGTGTCTAGCACTCAGAGTTACGAGCTGGTAACCATGTTTTCTTTGGTGTGAGTGACTAAATGTGCTTCCCAGCTGCTAGATTTAATATTAGAAACACATTCTTCTGAATTTCATGTCATTATTACCAAATTCTGTTTTCACTTAGGCTCCAAAATGAAAGCAGAATTTTTCTGGGGGCCTATTAGGTGCACTAAGATTACTGGATATAATACTAATACTTATTAGTACTAAATATTACAAGTATTGTCTTTTAAAGCCACTTTTATCAAGATCGGGACTTAATTAGCTATACATATTTGTGAGCAAATGGGTTCTGAAAACTCTCAAAACTGCTGGGATAATTTGTCACTATGCACCTTTCTCACTTTTTAAAACAACTTAATATTTTGTAGCGTATTTGAGTTTCTGTTGCATAGCTGTTAGCCTGGTGATGAACCTATAATGAGAATTATCGTCAAGTGCCCCTTGAAAAATCTACTTATGTTGTATTCACTGAATTTTCTTTATTTTTCATAACAGTTATGTTTTCAAAGAACTTCAGAAAGTTAGTTAGGCATGACCTCCCCTGTCTGAATCCGTATTTGCTGTCATTAATCAAATTACATTGTGTGTTTTTTTCACCACATCACTAAAGATCATTTTTAAATTTATTCCTATGTGACACGATAATTTTGCTGGTTTGCGTCATTATGTCTTAAGATTTTCTGTCTTTTTTTTAATATATTTCTGGTGATGAGATCTGAGGAGTCATCCCTTTGACATGTAAAGTCATATTCTTACATGTCTTTAGAAGAGTTAAGTCTGCTGGCCTTACTCATATGAGCACTTGCTCTCCATTACTGGCTGTGTCATGGAATGCTTTTCCTCATGAAAAAAGTGTTAGATGTAAGTTGGATAAAAATGTCTGTGACTAGTTCTGAACAAACATTTCAGAAGCAGCTAGATAGAAGGCACATTTCTGTGTTATAATTGCTTGTTCTCATACTGTAACAATGTTTCCTGTGCATTTTAGTAAAAACACCTGTATCCAAAATGCTACCCTCTCCTTCTGATACAACTGTATTTTTTTTATGATTAAGCCCATAGGTGCTACTTCAGACAGTCCCTGTGCTACTGATTGCTCACTGTGGATGTGATGAGGAAGTGGCATTGTTTGCATAGTCTTCTTTCTTACACCCTTGTTCCTTGTCACTTCTGAAGGAAGGATGCTGCTGTAGGTACTGTCACTGAAAAGAGCCACTGTTATGTAGCTAGTGTGACAACTCATAACATACATCAGACTGGAGCACTCTGCTTTATACCCATGAGTGAAAATAATTCTTTACATCCCAGTTTATTTAGCATTCAAGTGTAGCTCAGTAGAGGAAAAAGAAAAATAAGCTCAAGCCTTTGGTGGGAGCACTACACAAATAATTGCTGATTAATAGTATGGAAAAATAAAAATTTGGGAAAAGGAGCATTGCATAAATTCATAGTGTTCTAGGTATGATTTTGAGTTATATTTTAATGCTGGACAACATTTTCAGTTTATTAGGTGAAACTGAAAAGCCATCTAGATAATTTTATTTTCTACTTCCTTATGGAAAACAGTGAGTTTAGTAAACTAATATAGTGAATAATTAGACCATAAATTATGAGATTGCAGAAGGAGATGCTTTTTGCCTAGTATTAGTATCTCCAGTGCTTTATAGAAGAGCTCTGTTAGAAACATTAGATGCTTTGAGAGACAAAAGCTCTAGAAGTAATTTTTACAGTCTTACTGCTAAAACTATTCAAGTATTCGTGTGCCTAGTACTTCGGTGAAAGGCTTTGAAGGGTCTCGCTTTGATTCAATCTGTGATAAGGACTGTTTGGGTTTTTTTTTTAAATGGTGATTCAACACCTTTTACTGCCCTTCTGTAAATTAGCATTGGTGAGACTTCATTTGGAACTCTTGTCTCGTTCCCAGTCATCGTGTTAAAGATATCTGATGGGTTTAAGAAGTTAGAACAGATGTAGAAGGGGAAAGTCACTAGAAAAAGGAGTAATGGAGAACATGACATATGAGAAAAGCCTGAAGGAATGTCTGTGCTTAAGTTGAGTGACTCCATGCTATTTTATTAGCTCAAGCAGAACACTAGATTCGAACGTGCCTTCACCCCTTAGACCCCCCAATTTGGTTACATCCAGCTTGAGGTAGTGATGGGGCCCTCACCTACACCATCCCACTCAGGTAGATAATGATTTTGGTTTTTTAGCTCAGCAAGATTAATATTATGTTTAAATATAATTCCTCCCTATCATAAAAGGGAAGACAAAATTTAATAAAAAGATTGCTAGTTCCCAAGAATTAATTTGGCTGGAAATTGGAAGGGAGGCTGCTAATTGCCAACCAAGTAAATCTAAAATTGTCTTTCAGTGAAAATATTACTGGGGGGGGAGAAGGAATAGATCTTGGCTAGTTCATGGTTACAGTTACATGAATGAGGAAGTTTTCTGTTGGCTTTTTACATGTTGCCAATCTCAAAATGAATAAACGTAAATGGGAGGCATTTATTGGGTCATTATCACCTCATCATGAAGTTTCAAAAAGATACTGCTGTAGGATATAAAAGAATATTAAAAAAAATATTACTTGTTTGCTTACAAGCAAGGGATATACATCAACACAAAGAATTAAAATGCATTGTTTGGTCTTCCTTCTGTACTTCTGGTTTACCCACTGCAGATTGCATTACCTCTATTATTCCGCCCTGCTGTAGAAATTTATTTTACCTTTTTTGTTACTTCTACTTCCAGTATCTCTACTTCCAGTATCACTAGATTTCATCCCTCTATCTCTTCTTTCTTATAGCCTTTTCTCTCCTCAGTTTTGGTCTTTTTCCTAACTCTTATCTCCCAGAAGATACATCATTCTGGATATCATTTTGTAGTCTTGATTTTTTTTTTAATTTTAAAATGTAAACTTTTTGGCTAGTCTGTGTGTACATGGGAAATAATGAGTACTTTTGCTCACTTATCTTCACTGAAAAATTTACATTCAGGATTTTAAAGTCCCTCATTGGCAATTATGTTCTATCCCAACAAGCCTGAAAGAAGTATTTTGTTAAATTTTGTTGACCCTTTTTCATAGAAGTGTGCATTTGGTATTATGTGTTAATTATTAATCTCATAATTATGTATCTGTAATATATTCTTAGGTAAGAGGCTGGTCCTTTCTGAGTGCCTAGTATTTTCATTCTGACTTGAGACCATGTCATATTTCTGAGTGAGAATAAGAGTATCTCTTTTTCCTCTTGAATAACTTATGAATGTAAACAGGCATCTTTGTTCTGTCCCTGCCATCTCAGCTCTGTGTGAATGAGGAGGGTGGGGAAGGGCAGCCAGAAGTTAATTTTTTTTGCTTGCTTTGGTAACTGGTGGCTGGAGAGACACGGGTCTATCGGCTGTAAAGATGAGAGCGTCTTCTAGGTAGCTATGGCAGCTAAATAAGGAAATATTTTCATTCCAGATCACTAAATCCCCACTGAATGTACAAGAAATGTTTTCTGTATTTGTTTTAAATCTTAAGGCTTTTTCACTTCCTTTTGAGTATTTAGGGAATGCTTTTGTATTAGTGTCCACTGGGGTTGTTGCATACAACTTCCATTACTGCTGATGGCACCTCACTGCATAAATTCCCATTCATTAGAATGAGGATATATTCCTTTTAATTATTTCAGCAGAAATCTGTGGAGCTTATTTAAGAAACGTTTTAGGAAAAATTGAGTGCTAGTAATTTAGCAAGTGAGCATAAGCTTTCTGAAATTACACTTAAGGTGTTAACGTCAAAAGTTAACATTCTTGCTGCAAGTGTAGTGCATTTAATATTATTTTTTTTCGTAGTAAATTGCTGTTCAACTCAGGTTTGATTTATAATGAAAGAACAGTTTTCACTTTCTAGCCTTAAGACATCCGCAGAGAGAATAAATTCACCACTTTTGTTCAGGACTAAATGCACTAGTTTGTGCTCCCCGTTGGGTCCAATTGGAAGAAGGCATAAAGAGGCAGCAGGTTGCACAAAAGCTTGACTTTACCCTAACAAGATTAAACTGGGGAACATCCTCAGTTATTACAGATAGGGGAACATTTGGTGGTCTCATGGTTTTAATTCCCCTTTAGGCGAGGTTTTCTCTATTGTCTGTACAGGCAGCCTAAGAGGATTAACAATCTTATTTTCACTTCTTCCCTTTTGAAGCTGTGCTAATCACCAGAACTTCAGGAAGACTATAGGTGACATTAGGTGACTTTTGTATAATTTTCCCTGACACATGAGTGAGCAAAGTGTGGGTGTGAGGGTGTTGACTGTAACAACGAGATTTTGAAATGAAATCAAAAAAGAACTGAAAGTAAAGTTTTCTATGAATACATGTTTTCAAAAGCAAACACTTTTGCACACTGAAAGGCATTTACTTTGGAAGCTGGGTAAAGCAAAAAGTGAACACGATTTTCTTATCGTTTTATGAAAATTGGATAGGAAGTATATAAGAGAAGAATACTACAGAAGGTATAAAGTTGCTTTATATGGCTTTGTCTGAAGAATGTTGTTGTAGAACAGCATTTCTATGGGGCTGCTTTCTATAGTACTGTGGTCCCACTGAAGACTTTTGAGTAAGTAGTCATAGCTATTCATTCAGATCAAATAATTTATAATTAAAAAAAATTAATTATTAAAACCAAACTCTGATGACTTTTTCCTCCAAATGGTATGGTGCTGTTAAACTCTGCTCTCATTAAGACAAGTTTGCCGTTAGGCTAAAGCAGTATTTCATGAGAACTAGACTGCAAATGGGAATTATTATTCTTTTTCCATCTACCTTATAGACAATAATTTAGCGTATAACCCAATCTATATAGGTTTTCAGAGGGGAAATACATTTTTCCAGATCTTTATAGATTAGTTGTGATTATACCTGTCTTTATTCAGCAAAAAATGCTTTAGTTCAAAAATGTCAAGGGGATGCCCTAATAAACATTAACATTGTTAAGTTATTTCTCCTTAGAAATTTTTTTCCAATATTTTCATAGAAAAACAAGTCAGGGTTTTACTGTCTCTACTTTTTAAGTAAAGACTATTTTAAGTAGACTAGGTTTCCTGAATGTTTTGAATAGTTTGAAAAACAATAGTTGCAGATCTTGCACTGATTTGAAAGGATATTTGTCCATTTATTAAAGAACTGAGATTATTGCAGCTTATTCAGAAATCATATATAAAATTTGACAAGGTGGAAGTTATTTGTATCATGAATGGACAAATAATTGAATTTAATCTGCTAAAACCTGGTAATGCATCAGCAGAGGATAAGAAACAGCCTGTTTATAAGTTCTTAAAGGCTAACTTATTATGTTTAGTCATTTATGGGCATCTAAGGTGAGCAAATCTTAAAGGACTTTATTTTTCCATAAGTCTGTAGTTAGAGTTTTCTGAGTGTGCCTTTTAAGTTGTATCAGTTTGGACATCCAGTAGATGCATATCCAGCACTTTGTAATCTAACTGTTTTCTTAAGTAAACATTTAAAAGTTTAGTGCTAAGCTCAGTGTGAGCAGCATGCAGCTGTTTGTTTCCAATCTGAAACTAAAATTATCTAAAGTTCACGTAATTGAATTATGTCAGATCTGAATAGACCTTGATGATTCCTGAAATTTTAAAGATGCACATTTAGGTGAATCTGACTTATTATGTTTGTGTTAGCCTAGGAGATGCTGTCACCATTTTTAGACTAGCTTTTTCAGGTTTGTATTCTAGTGACAGATGCAGACAAAGAAGGCTTTTGCAACTAGAAAATTGTTTCATGACAAAAAGGGATCTTGACAATTTGAAATTGTTTTGAAATAGGTATCACTGATCAAGGGAAGCCACTCAAGGCTTTGCATTTTGAAGTCCAAAAAGTAACTCTAGAATGTTTTTATCTGTAACCCTTTGCAGAAAGGGGGCAAGGGATGAGAAGGGAAGGATCCTATCCATGCTTTGGTTACCAGGACTGAAATTATAAACTTCATGAGCTTGAACAAAATGCTTAGTGTTCAGTGAGAAACAGTAGACAAAAAAAAAATGAAAAAAATTAGATCTACTCAAGCTTGAAGAGAGTTGTTAAGAGGGCACAATGGTAATGTCCAATTAAGAAAGGAAATAGAAGAATCTGGAGAACTCTATGGACTGAAATTTGTTCTTAGCAGGTCAGTAATAACTATGTCATGTTCCTTAAATCTAAGCTGAGTTTATGGAGAAAGGCTTTACTAAACAGTTTATCTTTGCTAAAGTTGGTGTTTGCGTGAAAAGGGAAAATCATTGAGTTTTGGAGCTTTTTTACCCTGGCCTAGTTCAAAATTTCTCTGCCTAAAATCATAACTTGTCTGGTTGTCTAACTTCATTAGGATTAATGCAAGCTTGTGGCTGGCAACTGATGGAGAACAAAGAGGGTTTTTTAACTAAAGGGATTTTTTAGGCCATAAGTAAGAAATGAGTTTGGTAGACCTACAGTTGATACTGTCATAATCACTTAAGTATTATCAAACAGGTCTTTATGACTGTATTTAAAAATTAGTATGTCCCAGTTGCTTTTAGAGGTTCATAACACTTTTTTCTAAGGTTTTAAAGAATCCTATTTTTTTTTTGGCAGAAAGATAATGCTCATTTGGGAAGCCTTTTTGATATATACTTTCTGTGTAACAGTATAATGAGCTAGTCTTTAATGTAAAACTTGGGAGGATATTTAACTGTGTAAGCTGCATCCTAGGACTGAGAGTTGTGCCTTCATAAAATAGACTGATAGAAGAAAAAGATTTTAGATACAGTTATCACCTAGATCCATCCGAAGATTAAACCCATCCTTTTAAATTAACATAAAAGCTGTCTGAGAAATTACTATATTTAGCATAGGTATGACATGTTTATAGTTGCCTGAAATATTAAGCAAACTTCTACATTCAAAACCATCTGGGGTGTCGTCTTTGTGTTTACCTGCAAAACAGTCAAGGTTAAATGTTTATCATCTCTGCAGGTCCTTCACTAGATGAAAAGGGAAACAATTTCTTTAGATGAAAATGAGAAATAATTTCTGGACAATAACTTCTGGATGATGCTAAACTTNCCTTCCCCCCCAAAAAAACCCAAAAAACCCCAAACAAGCCCTCTTTTGAATGATACTGAATAAAAAAGATTGAAACTAGGATCATTTTTTTCCCCCTTTAGTATCTCCTTAGTTTCATTTTATTTTCTTCTTTTGGATTAGCATACTGATCTCATGTCTAGATTCATCTAAGAGCAAATTGCCTGCATGCAATTGAAAATCTGGACAGAAGTACAGACAGTATTGAACAAAATAACCAATAGTGTCTGATTACTCTCCTCACATACTTTCAGGCCTATATTGAGAAAACATGGTTGTATGGATGCCTATGATTCCATACAGGTGAAGTTTTGAGAGAAGGGGAATGGTTAGATATGGCCAATGGTTAGAAATTGGCCAAGGCCAATTGTATGAGGTTTAATAAGGCCAAGTGCCGGGTCCTGCATTTCAGTCACAACAACCCCAAGCAACGCTACAGGCTTGGGGAAG
>VWZL01005998.1:268718-288294 GCA_013396915.1 Stercorarius parasiticus | reverse complement strand
CAGGACCAGAGAAAATGGTCTGAAGTTGCGGCAGGGGAGGTTTAGATTAGATCTTAGGAAGAATTCCTTTCCTGAAAGAGTGGTCAGGCACTGGAACAGCCTGCCCAGGGAGGTGGTTGAGTCCCCATCCCTAGAGGTATTTGAGAAACGTGTAGATTTGTCACTTCAGGGCATGCTCTAGTGACAGAGATTGCAGGGGTTTTTTTTGTGTGTGTGTGTATGGTTGGACTTGATGATCTCAAAGGTCCTTTCCAACCATGAAGATTCTCTGATTCTATGAGTTTTCGAGTTCAGCCTACTCCAGTTATTGCGTAGTCAAATTTTAACACCATGGTTCTAAAAGAAGCAGTCCATATCTATGGGTATGCAATTTCACCTGTGCCTGTAGCATTATTTTTCTCTTAAAATTAATTTGTTATGAATAATTGCTAACAACTTTCATTTCAAAAAATCAGCATGATGGTTGCTTGTTACTCAGCACATAGTTTACCTACTGCTTATGTTTTCTGGAGTACTTCATTTTTGGTGGATGTTTTTGCTTCTTTCAAACAAAAATTATGTTAAGGCCTAATAGCTACTCTCATTTGCTTATATATGAATGTGGACAAAACCCAACCACTACTGCCACTATTTATCAGTATGTAGTATGGTTAGCTAGACAGACTTCAGTTCGGTCAGTCACAGTGCAGGTTGCAGTATATCATATCCGGTAATTTGTAGACTGGGTTCTGCTGTTTTATTTGGAGAAAACATGTTGGTTAAAATTGCTGACTACTGTAGTAATTGCCCTGCTGATGCAGCGCATTATCTACATGTCAAAATATTTGGAAGCCATCGATAAGTGTTTCCAGCTAACAGTGTCCCTTATGCAGTTCAAGACCTTCTGTTGGCCACCAGGACAAACTGCAATGCTATAAGAAGAAAACATATGGGTATTAATTTTTTGGTGCTTCTGTGCACTTGCAGTTTTGTGCTGTTTTGTGTTCTCCCTTTGTCCCTTGCACATTTAATAACTTTAAAAAAATAAATACTTACAGCCATGTTTTAATATTGGTAAATGCTATTGAAATAAAATAGTTGTTATTTTAAACTGGTTCTGTTCAGTGTTGGAAAGCTAAAGACTAATGTGAAGGAAATTGTTTTTGCTAATACACTTCATAAATACTGGTAACTGTCATCTTTAGAATGCTATAGAACAGGGCTACCTGGAAAGTACAAAACAGTCCAGAAGGAAGTTTTAGTGTGTGAATTCGGCTTGTGCATTTACTTGCACTTCTATATAGCCTGTGCTTGTTACATGAATCAAGAGTGTGAAAATGCCCTACAAATTTCAGTGCCCTGACACAGTTTAATGAAGTGATTTTATCCCTGTATGTTTCAGGAGGCAGTTACGGCATTATTACAGTAAACTCATGATAACTATTGGTTAATGCTAATTACAGAATCACAGAATGATAGGGGTTGGAAGGGACCTCGGGAGATCATCTAGTCCAACCCCTCTGCCAGAGCAGATTGCACAGGAACGCTGTGATTCCTGTTGTTAAAGCAGGATGATCTTGAACATCCTTATGACAAATATGGGGATGTCTGTCCCCAGTACTCTGTTGCCTGTTCCAAAGAGATTGTTTAATTATTGTGTCCACAGTGTGAAATGAAGTTTTATTTTGTTTAACAAAAAAATCTACATAACAGTAATGTGAGTTTTGCTATAATATTCCATGATTAAAATATTAAATTCAGAATTAAAAGCTTTAAAGAAGTGCTTTCTTACAAAATAAAATTTTCAGTGAAATATTTCAATAGTAAAACTGTTTTCAGAAGAAAATTAAAATAGACTACTCCAAGACACGTTATTGTGATCATTGTGTATCAAAAAAGGAAAATAAATGTGGAACTCAAACTGCCTCAAAAGCAAGAATTTAATAATTATTTCTAGAACTCTATCTTTCTGAAATTTCATTTTACATGCAGATTTTTTCAGTTTCTTTCTTTCCATACTTTTTTTTTTCCTAGCAATAAGTTAATTATGTTGAAGTGAAACATACTTAAATCACATGGTCATCTTTCCTTAACATCTGTAGTTAGTTATGTACAATTCTCCAGTGGTATTCTCATACTTCGTTAGAATTGTAGCATTCTGAAGAAAGTTACATGTTCTGAAAGCAAGTGGTGTGAAGTGAGCAAAAGTGTGCTGAATATGGTTTAATCAGCTTTTCCCTTTAACAAAGTTCTTTGACTTCATGGTTTTCATGTTTGGCTGCTGGACCACCCTTAGTCAACACCCAACAAATTATGCAGAAGACAGTTAACATGACTCATGCCTTAAGAGTAATAAGTCTTTGGAATTACTATTGTGCTACTGAAAGAGTAGTAACTGTAGTAGAACTACAGGACTCTACTTACGTTTCTAAAGGGAGTATTTGTAAACACAAATGATTTTAACATGTAGTGTAGCATAGCATGTGAATTTCTAGACTTGAGCAATATTACTTTCTTATATGAATAAATACAAAAGAAAAAAAAGGAATATAGTCTCTAGACCTGAAAAAATAATGTAATATCTTCATCAGAAATACCTTCTACCCAAAAATATCTCCTCCTCATGTTTGTGGGATTAATGCTTTTAAATGCATTGTGGAAAACTTTTACGTAGTTTTCAAAAATAATAATAGCAAATACTGTAATAGTTTTGGAGGGCGGTCAAATGTCTCATTTCAAGTGAGACTATACTTTGTTCATATACAACTCAGAAGCAACTCTATAAAAATGAAAAGGAATAACTTTCAAGAAATGAGGAAATAGCGTTTGCTAAAGCATATGGCAATTGCAGTCTTCATTTTCCTTTTTGACTGTTAAACATTGAGTCTCGTGTGTCTAATTGTCTCTCAACTAGGCATTGATTTTAAAAAATGGAGTAATTTTTTTGGTAATTTGGGATGTGTGTTACCAGAAAATNGCAGAGGGAGGGGGGGGGGGGGGGGGGGGGGGAGGGGGAAACCACCTACAGATGATTTCTTGATTCTGTAGGATATACCACGTAGGTGTATTTTGAAGTGGTTTTGTCTTTTCCATATAACACCAAGACCAGAAATAAGTAACTGGTGAGTGGCTTTAACTATTGCCTTTTCACATCCAGTGAATGGAATATTCTGAAATGTTATGACAAAGATGTGTTTCATGCTGTAACATTAGAGCCTTAAAAATTGCTGTACACCACATGAGGGGACAAATGAGATACAGCAGATGTGTTTCTGTTAGAAGCATTTTAGGACTGCAGTGAATATTAGCACATATTTTGACACCACTACTTTTTGCTTTATGCTAACCGTCTTAGGGAACACAACCAATGAAACCAGTCAAGCAAAATGTATGCCCTGGGGAAGAGGACGAGGGAAATGTGTGTCTGAGTTCTACAGGAAGTGAAGAATGGGAAGGTAGAGAAACACTGAAACAGACAGAATTGAGAATTCAAGGCAAGACTTTCACCATTTGCTTCTTAAAAGATGCAAGTCAGATGAAATCAGTTGTCTGTCACATGAATCGAAGTCTTAGTTTCAAAGTTATCCAAATAGTTTTTTCTGTAGATGATTTACGCTATACTGCTGTTTTTTGAAAGGTAAGACAAAGTTTTTCACTCCTCTAGTGATAAGAAGCCTTCATGTTTCCTTCGCCTTTTACTCTGGTATCATTTGTATATTTCAGCTTCTTTCTGTTTCTCTTCCTAACTACAGTGTACAGAAGGAGTGACTATGCAGCTCCACAGTACTGTTTTTTTTTTTTTATCTTTTCATAAGGTAGATCTCCATTCCCTAGACATTCAAAAAGCCTTTCTCTGTAAATGTCAACATTTTTTAAAGCAAGTTATCAGAAAGTAAGTGTACTCTATATGAAGTTTTACATTGTTGAATTTCTATCTTTAACACTTAAAAAAAAAAAATAAAAAAAAAAAGGCAGACTACCAATGCTAGCACTTACAAGCATCATGAGGTTTAGATTAACATCAGTTGAAAAGAGAGTTCAATCTTCTTTGCTACTACTTTCAATTTCTTTCTGCTAGCCAATGCTGGATCAGTTACAGGTAAGCCATAGTTTTAGTATTTGCAACTATAACAAATCTATGTAGAAAAAGAGATTGAATAGCCAATATAGTTTCAAAAAAACTATAAATATATAAATGAGATAGACTTTGAGAAATACCTGAAATATCTTTGAGTCTGACAGGAACTTTTCTGTTCTGTCTCCTCTTAGGAAAGCACACTTGTACATACTGTGTTTTAAAATGTAACCATTGAATGAAAATAATTGTTAGCAACTAAATGATTAATACAGAAAAAGAAAGAATAAAGATGTGCAACCAACAAAAAGGAACTTCACTAAATATGTTATTACTTACGTTGCCTCTTCAGTGTTGAATGTATATGATTTGGGGCTGCATCTCATTCTAACGCATACGTGGAACACATCACCCAGAAAGTAGTGAATTGCACCCTAAATTTCTGACTTGGTTTCTGCTTGCAGAGGTTTAGTTGTGGATATAAATCTGGTATTATGTGTAGGCAGTAAGAGGCCTGAGAGTATTTTAACAGGATGACAGTGGGTTTTAAATACTACGGCTAATGAGTGCTGTTCCCTGCCGGTGATGCTTGGTGTCAGCTTAGTATGACAGAAATCAACAGTGTTGGACATTTGCCATACCTTTTTCAGGCTTTCTAGAAACTCGGACAAGAATCATTTTAAGATGAGTGACCTTTTAAAGCCCTTATGAACACCTGTGAATCCTAAAGGTATTACTATTAAAAAGTAACTCCTGTGTATTTTAGTACAATATTAATTTACGTATGTGGGGTGGTTGCCTGAGTACCCCCTGTGTTAAACATTGAGCTAAGTGATAACTTTTAATATTGTGATGGCAAAAGAGGCTGTAAATAGACATGTAGTCTTTCTCTTAAAAACAAAGGAAATGACTGCTGTTGTCAAAAAGACATACTTTGAAGTGTAAACCAAGTATGAACAATTTCATTTGAAAAGATAAATATAAAACTTTTAAATTTATTAAATAAAAAGTTAGTGTATAAACTGAAGTCTCTCAACTTGGCTGAAATGGAAATGAAAGAACATATTTAGTTGACATTATGAAACATCATTTAATGTAAGTGCTTGAAAAATCCAAGAAGGAAATAAGTAATTTTTTTCAGTATCAAAGAGTTTGCTCAAGTAACACGTTTGGGGTAAGAATCATTCTAGTTCTAGGGATAGTTTCATAGAAATTTTTAATCTTGGAAGTAGTCAATCTGATACCTTAATATATTCAGGTTAATTAATATATTCAGGTTAATATTAATATATTAATATAATTTAGAATGTTGTGCAAAAACATGCCTTTCCGCGATTGAAACAAACTAAAACGTGATTGGACCTTCATTGATTTATATACACACAGACTAGGATTTTTTTAGGCAATAATAGCCTATCATGTTATAATGCTGAGAACTTGTAGAACATTGTTATAGAAGCAATCTGACATCCTTTAATTTGATTTATTGAAATAGATCCTCTTTTTTTTCCCCCAGTAAAAAAAAAATAAATGCATTTTACATTAATCAAAAATACTTGTCTTTTTTGCATTGGTTTTACCTGAGTCTCTGCAGTAAAGTCTGCCATTGCCACAATATCCTGTCACAAAGCACATTAAATCTCATCAGTCTTTTCTGTAAGCACTCTGTATAAGAAGGTAGATTTCTTTTTTTCTAAATTAAATGACAGCTTCAATGTGTTTGATATTCTTTCACCTGGATACTGCTTTTTTTTATTATGTTTTAATTACAATTTTATTGTTCTCTCTGTAAATGCTCTTTGGATGGCAAGTAATCATTTATACATAAAAAGGTTTTGTTCCATAAGCGTGGCAACTCACCGCTGTCTTATCTTGAAATAATGTTGGTATTGTGAGACCTATTGAGTGTTTTGTTTATCTTTTTGAAGTATTAAGACTTAAAAGACAAAATTCTGTCTAAATATTTTATCATAGAATCATAGATTAGTTTGGGTTGGAAAGGACCTTTCATAGTCATCTAGTCCAATGCCCCTGCAATGAGGAGGTGATGACAACAACGATGATGAAATTTAAATTAAAAAATGGAAAACAAATTCTGAAAATATTATGAGAATTCTGTATGAAGTCACTGTTGGATTTCAAGTTACAACTGATTACTCTGTAAATTAATCAAAATAATATTTTCATTTCTGGTGTTTCTATATATATGTATAAAAACATCTGTCTGAATGAAAGTACAGTGTGGCAGTTATTTGTAGAAAGACTTGCACTCGTTTCAAATGGTGTACTTCATTATATTTGTTGATAGTAGTGCAAACTTGAATCATTGCAACCGCAATTAAAATGTCATTAAATATATTTACCTATAGGATAGCGTGATCACAGTAAAGTTTAAATGTGAAAAATAAATTGCATTTTTTATTATAGATATGTGAAGGTAGTAAATACATGGATAAATACACTTGAGACAAGCTAAATATATATTTGTGTTACTTATTTTCTCAAAGCTGCAGTAAGGGACATTAAACAAGAGTCAATGACAAAACTTAAGGAAAAATACAGGTTTTAAATTTCCTTTTAATTAGGATCATACTAGTACTGGGGTTTTGTTGGAAACTCCCTTTTACAAATATATAGAATCATGGAATGGTTAGGATTGGAAGGGACCTTAAAGATCATCTAGTTCCAACCCCCCTGCCGTGGGCAGGACACCTCCCACTAGACCAGGCTGCTCAAAGCCCCATCCAGCCTGGCCTTGAACACGTCTAGGGATGGGGCCTCCACAACCTCTCTGTGCAGCTTCTTCCAGTGCCTCACCACTCTGAGTAAAGAATTTCTTCCTAATCTCTAATCTCAATCTCCCCTCTTCAGTTTAAAACTGTTACCCCTCATCCTATTGCTATACTCCCTGATAAAGAGTCCCTCCCGATCTTTCCTGTAGGCCCCCTTTAAGTACTGGAAGGTTGCTATAAGGTCTCCCCGGAGCCTTCTCTTCTCCAGGCTGAACAGCCCCAGCTCCCTCAGCCTGGCCTATTAGATTTGTTTAAAACCTCTTTAATTCTGGAAAGAATCTCCATTGTCTGTAAACAATAATAGATCAAAATTTAATCAACTTATGTCAGAACACTATTATTGAATGTGAAGGTATCATTGATGTGAGGTCTCCTAAAATGATTGAAAGAATTAAAATTAGGACCATCTCTGAAAATTTCACTGAGCCATAGAATAACATTCAGATTTTCCTTCTCTTTCTGCCTGCCTGATTTTCTTTGCTTTTTTACTGACCCATCTAAGCAATTTTTATTATGCTTTCTTCTTGTCAGCAAAGAAGGCAGACAAGGGAAGAAGCGAGAATCCAAAATCTAAGCTTTCTTTAAAGACAAGGTTTAAAAAACCAATTAAATATCTCTTGTGACCCTAGATCGTAGTTATTGAAATATCTTAATCGTGCACGCATTAAACGGTGTGATCAGTGAAAGGAACTGCAACTATTTAGACTAGTTCAATGTGCATTTTTAGGGTAGCATACTTGGCATTAAGTAAAACATTGATTCTCTACCTTGCAAAGTTGTCATTTTTATGGTGTACTTGCCAGTCTTTTACTTCACTTTAAAATTACTGATTTGTAGTCTCTTATCACCATCATGACATTTTTTATTTACTGTTAATAGCTATTTCTAGTATCTGATAGCATAGCTACCATGCAGTACTGCTCTTACACAATATATCGAGTTGGGAAATTGCTTTATAATAGGTCAGAAAGCTCTCTACTCTTAAATATATAACATTTCTCTTTTATCTTATTTGTAGCCAAGTATTTAGTGGTTACTTGTCAAAGTATGTTGTGTGGGGATGTCCTGAGTGAATGAAACATGATAAAATTAATAACAGATGTTTGTTTGCAATATTAATTGTGAAAAGAATAAGCAATAAATAACATTGTGTGAAAGTATATGATTGCTTTTATTTTGGGGGAAAGAAAAACAATTTAATGTGACTTTCTAAGTCCCTTTATATTCACAGTCAACTCCCAATTACAGCCTTTGTAACCATATAAGCAGTATAAAGTGTGCATGTGTATAGTAGAGGAGTGTTTTAGCTTTGTTTATTACTGGGGGGGAGGGGAGAAATGTGTAGCACTTTCTTTCCTTCTTTGAAAACCTGTCCTTGACTTAAATTGACGTGTGAAGCAAATAAATTATGGGGGAACACAGAACGGGAAAATGAAAAGGGATTTCAAAGCTCTGTGCTGTCTTTCTTAACCTCCTCAACTTTTGAACAAGAGGAGAGAAAATAAAAAAAAAAAAAAAACATCCAATGCTCACTTGCTTCTCAAGGCTATATGCATTTGAGAACTTGCCTAGATAGAAATTCTGTTACCAGATTGACTTTCCTTTCCTGCCAATTGACCATGCCACAGGGTTTTGATTATTTTTTTTCTGGAAGCAGTTATTACTCTCTGTATATCCCTTTGAAAAAGAACCTGTGAGTAAGAGCCTGAGAATCACTGGAAGCTGATTTTCCTACATGTTTCCAGATTCATCCTGAGTATCCACCAGTTAGTAGTAAGTGTTCTAAGATCATTGAACACAGAAGTTATTAACAGCAGCTGCCTTATATATTGGGTAAAGTGTGTTTTTCCTGTTAAGTAGTCTGGCTTTTACACTGGCAGATATTCTTTCTAAATTCTTCCTGAATAACAGTGAAATAGAAACCAGTAAATAATAATAACAAAAGATTCTAAGCAATCTGAGAGTGTTTTGTTATAATGGCTAGTGCTACTAAAGCTATTAGTGTAAATTCAGAAAAAATCAGGATGTGGCACATAAGAAAATTAAATATTAGTTAAATAGCCTTGAGAGAAGTAAATCCTCAAATATTTTTTTATTTATTTGCTTTTCAAGAGAAGTTTAGGAAGTACTACAGGGAAGAATTAAAACAGAAAAGCCATTTCTAAATAGTCTTCCACTGAATAAAGAGACATTATTAGGCATAACTTCTATATTTTCAGCAAGTACTTTCACTTGCATAAGCAACCTTTAAACCATATTTCCAGGTCGGAATGTTCGTAAATCTCTCTTCCAGAATTAGTATATTCCAAATAATATGAACAGGATTATTTTTGCTAAAGTCTAATGATGATTTCTGTTCTTATCTGATATATTAATATATGGAATTTATTTAAATTTTTTTATACATATATTTGGAAAAACGACATCCAGACATTGGCAGAGTTGTTTGAATTCCCCCAGAAGAAAAGTTTTCCAGCTTTCCCTTGTGATTTGCATTTGCTTTCAAACTCTTTGCTCAACTCTGAGTTGTTTATTTAGTTCTCTAATGGCGGTATGGTTGTTTTCCAGGATGGAAAGTTTTTCTCTCTCTCTCCCCTCACTGTTCCTCTTCTCCTGTATATATGTTCCTCATGATGAAGAGTTTTATTCTTTCCTTTCATTTTACCTGGTAAGTTTTCCAAGTGGTAATTGTTCTGTTCTCAAACAACCTTCTTATAAATCAGTGATAAAATGCCTTTCAATTAAAAACTTAAACAAATTAAACTAGGTTGAAAAATAGCTAGGCTTCTGATAACAGGTTTCAGAATTCCTTTTTGGCCTGTAAAAGCTGTGGCTTGGGGAAGGGCGTTAGAGAATCTGGAACCTGATGTGCAAGCCATAGCTCTGTAGATTTCTGGTCACCTCTTCCTCCCAAAGGACTTTGTATTTCTGATCTTAGAAGCTAACAGCTAAGTTGAGTTCGTAAGCGAGTTGCTCCATTTTAACAGGCTAAAAACTTGTATGTGGATTAGTGGAAAAGTTTTTCCTATCCAGTTCTGAATGAAAAGAAATGCTCCCATATCACCATTACACTTCCATAGTAAAAGATTACTTTTATGTTTTTTTTAGGAATCAGTCCATAATTTCCCTCTTTGGATACTTCTGGCACAAAGGATTATTATTTCAACTTTGAGAAATGTGCTGGTATTTTACCTCATGTGTAAGAAACATCTGATATAAAATGATAACATAAAATTTTGCAATAATGACATAAACTGAGTGATAGTAACAAGCATTAAGCAATCAGTGATGCTCTAATGCTTACCTGATATACTGGCTAGCTTTAATTATTGACTTATTTTTTTAATGTGCATTAGTTAATTCAGGAGCCTCTGGTAATTTTTCCTTTAAAATGGTCTGATGATGAGTTTAAAAATCCCAACTTTTTGAATCATTCCTAGACAGTTCTACCTTTGATATATCCATCTGTGAACTCTCCCATGATTCTCTTGAAACAATCTTAAGTTTTACCTACTCTTCTCATTTCCAGTTATTCTGAATGTCTTGTGTGGTTGTTCAGAGACAGCCATATCACAGAGTTTACCTCTGACTGTGGTCAATTGTCTAACTGTCTTTAGTTGTCCGTAATCTGAGCATCTGACAAATCAAATCCATAACTTCTATTCTAAATTTCATAGATGAATGCTTCCGAGCTTGCAATACCTTTTAAGGTGACAAATTCAATACCAAGATTTGTGTAGTGCTTAATAATAAAGCAATGAAACCTTGCCAGTTAATCAAGCCTGTGGTTCTGCAATCACACTCCATGACCGTAGTTGACATATTTATCTCCAATCAGAAACTGAACTGAAGATCCATTGAGAATACCACAGTGAAAACCAGGCAGTTGTATTAACATGTCTTTGTTCCTTATTTCATAAACATATGTCCTCGTGTGTACTATTGATTTCTCAAAACCAAAACAAACGAAAAAAACAGCCCTGCTGATAATCAGTGGACTGTTGGAAAGAGCGCATTTTGCCGAGTATTCACTGCAATTGACTTTTCAACACCTCCAATCTTGTCTCCGGTTCATTTTCATAATGGGAAATATAATTCTAATCCTGGTACAGTATGGACAAGCTTTTCATCTCTAAAGATCCAAAGCTCTTAAAAGCCTTGAAAACATACTTTTAAGAACAGCAGGAATCATCTTGACAGAGCTTTTCCTGGATGACATTGGTTCTCACCTGTGATCTTTGGCCAACGTAAGCAGTTTCTTTTGGAGGTGCTAATGAAGTAAGTGTATATGTAATGTAAGAGAGGTGATTTATCCTGTTCCTCAGTTGGATTCCTGAGAGAAAATCTCTCTGCAACAGGTGATAATGGATGCTAGGAAACTGTCTGGAATTCTCACTATGAAAAACATTAAGCATTTTCTCAGTTTATTACAGCACCATTTTTTCAAGACCATTAGCTGACAGAAATTCTGAAAAAGTCAAATTCTATTACACATCAGAATTCTAGCTGGCTTTGAGTACTGGAGTAGACATTCATGTTAGTATTTATCCAAAAAGCACCCAGGTACTCTGAAATCTCCCTGTAGTGAAAGGAAATGGATGCATTGAAGTACTATTATTTGGGACTGTTAATTTTTTTTTTTTATATCTCTAAGCCTGTTATGAATAAGAAGCATAAGAAGCATTATGATATGTGGGATAAAGAGTTGATGGACAATATGTATGTGTTCTGAGGATGGCACCATCACTCTCAAAGTACCAGTATCACAATAAAAGTGTTTATATGTGACCAAAACTGTGCATACCTTCAGACTCAGGGAATGGGAGATCAGTAACCATGTTTGGTTTCTTGGTTGGTTTGTGATGTTGGGTTCTTTCCCACCAACATTAGCTTAACACTAATTTCTCTGTTGGACACAGGGAAGAGTGTGGGGAAAGATGGTATTATGCTTCAAAAATGAGAGAGTTGAGTTAAATTAGTTGTTTAGCCAGTTATTCTAAAATTCCCTTCACCCCTCCTCCAGTCTTGCTATCAGCAGAGTGGTCAATGATTAATTTCTGTTCGTCTTGTTTGTTTGTGCCATGACATAGTCGTTAATTGAGTGGTGATCAACGCAACCACCATCAGTGTTTGAAAGAAAAACTTCTAATTTGATGACCATTAACATAAAAAATAATCAGTCAACTGACCAAGTCCTGCAACAGTACCTTTATACTTACTGAAAAACTACCGTCAAGGTGAAGAGTGTCTATATTCAGTGTCAGTAACGCTGCACATTTTAATTCTTTCCATGCTGTTATTTCATCTTTCTTTGTCAATTCTCTATCATAATCCAGTTGCTGCTGATCTGGTTTGACATCTCAACTACAAAGAGATAAAACTGTCAGTATGCCCAAGCTATGCATAAATACTGTGTCAGTAAGTATAATATTGAAGGTTTGATGTTTGTGTGGAGTGGCTACTAGGAAAAAATATTTTCTCTTTTTCCAGTGTCACAATTTAATTACTCTTAGCTTGAAACATGTGACTTCATTAACAGCCAGTGACACGTGCTGTGTGTCTCCTAGTCCGTTAAACTCCTCTTAAGTGTTTCATGTAATGTCCCTTAACTATGTTAACCAGCAGCCCCCAGATAAATCAGAAGCCTGCTTTTGCCAGGTAATATTCAGTGCCTCTAACAATTTGCAGTAGCTAAATTGTGAGGTTTAAAATGAAAGGGGAATTTGCATACACTGTAGATTGGGATGGCAGGCTCTATAATTATGCTTTTTAACCTCATGTCCTAATGTACACACAACTTCAAAAATTTTGATAAACCTAATGTAGAAGTGCCTGCACAACTGCCACTTATCTAGGAGTGATGGATGACTCCTTTAACTGCAGTCTTATATTTGTAAGTGGCCAAATGTTACTGACCTGTCAGAAGTCACCAATCCATGAAATGTTAAAAATCCTGTGTCTGGTTCCTGAAACTGCACTAACATCTGCGTCTTTAGCTTCTGTATATCTTATTCTTCAACTTGGAAGTTAATTAGTGCTCTGCTGCTATGAACTGTAATCTCTGCTCCAGGACTCTTGCATATTTCCTTTCTGTAAGGAATGCTAAAGCACATACAGTAATTCTATTAAAATCTCTGTGACACAAAATTCATCCTTTTACAGCTACTTTAAGGTTGCAGTTTGGTACAGTAATGAAAGAATGAAAATATTACATAAAATTATCTCACAAAAAAAGGAGGTAAAATTTTGAATTTTATAAAAATATGTATTAGAGCATTCATATACATCTTATCTCTTCCATGTAATAAATAAAAAATTATGGTTAATGCCTAAGCAATAAGATTGTCTGATTTTAAACCACTGATAGTTTTTGTTTGTTTTCATCTGTCATTCTTATGGTAATTGCTACAAGGACAGGACAGGCCAAATTCTGGCAACTGAAAATATTTCCTTATAAGCCATTATTTAAGCTGAAAGCAATTTGGATTCATTCTTCTTTATAACAGCAAGAAAAAGAAAACCCTTGGAAAAGGGTATTGTGAAATTCTTTGGGAAGATTTCACTACTCAGTTTGTGATTAAAAAGGGGTGTTTCAACTATAAAAAATATCTGAAAAAATGTTTGCAATATTTCCTATATTTTGATTGTACAAGACTTAGTAAAATAACTGTATTCTCTTATATATAGTATCAAACACAAATGCAAAGTGCTCTGTATCACCTTTGGAGACTGCTGACAAAAAACTGAGGCTTTTACAGTTTATGTCTAAACGTTGCGAATGTTTCTTATCTTCATGAGATTGAGGTTTTTTAAAAGGCACATTTTCAGTTCAGTCAAAAATCTTAATTAACTGCTGTTAAACTTCTAGTTACTTGAGCTTTTAACAGTATGTGGTGACTTTTAGGTGGAACTTGTGTAAACTATAGTTCTATATTGTGTTTTTACATAATGTAAGGTAAAATGCAGACAGGGTCTCTGTAATGCTTTCTTGAAAGTGAGTGCTATTCCATAATTCAGTTATTCTAACTTGTAGTGTAAGCATTGGCAGACTTTGACTTCTACAAGCTGTTGTAGCGAAAGACAGCAACAACTGATCAACTGAAAACCCACCAAAGAAATCCCGAGAGAGAAATTTCTTCTACTTCTTTAAAAATTATTATTATTTGTATTTGTTCTCATTTGAAAAAAAAAAAAAAGGAAAAGCCTGATTTGGTCTCTTCTTGGCATACAAGTTTATAAAGAATGAAATGTATTNAGCACTGGCAGACTTTGACTTCTACAAGCTGTTGTAGCGAAAGACAGCAACAACTGATCAACTGAAAACCCACCAAAAAATCCCGAGAGAGAAATTTCTTCTACTTCTTTAAAAATTATTATTATTTGTATTTGNTTGGGCTTTCTGCAAGAGTTTCTGAAAGATGAGATGTTAAGCTCCAATTTTAGATTTAATAAACTGGCAAATTTTGATGAGAAGTTATGGCTTTACTGTTTTAATGTACTTGATAATTTTGTTATTTTCGAATTATTTCCTTCATAAATACTTGAAAACTTGAGGCTCGATTTTGAACTCAGTAGTTTAAACTCAGTGTTATTAATAGAGGGCATACAAGTAGACAGTTAAGTGTGGAAAACATACTTACGGTTAAATATTTTCATTTTGTTGCTATTTGTCACATTTTATTATATTATTACATAGTTGATAGTATTATATTATTATATATAAGTGCTATGTGTTTCCTTCTTCTTTTCCTATGATTTTTTTTTTCTTAATGTAGTCACTTAAATGTATGTAGCAGGAGGATGGAGTTCATACCCAATGCAGTTTTGTAAATATATTCATTTTTTTACTGCACTGAAAACAGAATAAAAAATAAATTAAAAGTAAAGTAACAATACAGAAATAATAGAGAAATAAAAATAATAAAGAAGCAGTAGAATAATAGAAAAGGTAAAATTAAACATAAGAAACCTATTGATCTCTGATTGCATCAGACTGTTTAAAAAACGATAGCTAAAATTTATGGGTAACGTTTTGTCCAGAAGTCACTGATCCCCTTCTCCATAAGGATAGAATGTATGTGTCAAATTTTAATAGTGTTTGACTGCAGGAACACTGCTAATAAACCTCACTTACAGTACGCCAAAGAACCCCCTGAAAGAACAAAACCAGCCTTTAACAATTCATATTGCAGGCTCCTAATCAAACTTTAGGTATATTTGAAACAGAAATCTGCATACTTTTCTTGTCAATTGTCGAAGTCCTCATTAAAACTAAGATCATAAGTTACACATAAAAGATGGATTTCTGCCGTCTGAGAATAAAAAGATGATGTTGGAGTCTGCATGTAAATTATGTTATTTGCATTTGCCTTTATCACAAGGCCATTAAAACATTACATGTGTAAAACATACATTCCTTGTTCAGAATCTTTTATTTTGTTGTGGTCTAAAACAAGTATTCCTTCTAATGTTCTCCACTTTGAATTCACTCTTCCCAAATAATTTTGTATCATTGCCTGCACATTAGTTTCTATCCAGGTCCTTCAGAGAAGCTCTTTTCTCTAGCAGGGAAGAGAAATGGCATTGAAAGTTCAATAAGTAAATGGTTAGCCCTTAGGATCAGAATTCTTATTGCCCAACAGGCTGCGTTTCCTGCCTTTGCTTTGCCCCATTTTCACACCTTTGAGACTTGTTTTCTCAAATGACATACTGCATGTGATTAAGAAAGGGTTGTGACTCCACTTGCTGTATATGCAAATAAATTAAAAAGTTTAAGCATGTTTAAACCCATTAAAGCATGAGTAATATATGTTTGAAAGACATTTGACTTTGTTAGCAAATCAATTATAAAATAGGTATATTTGTTTGCCAGCAGTGGAGTGAATCTATTTATAAAATATCTGGTATAACTTACGTGGCCTTCATCTTTAGAAGAAGGAATAAAACAAAAATGAAATGACTGATCAGACATGCAGTTATCTGTGCACAATGCAGGACTCATTTAGATTTGTTTCTAAACAAATATCTAATAATTGCAAAATTATGTGTATATGTTTTATCTAAATTCTAGTCAGCATTCAAATCAGAATAGGGAGTTTACGCGCTGTATTTAAGAGGTCAGTGGTGTCAACCAACAACTGGCAAATTTTAAACTTCATCTGTTTGAATTTTCAGCAATAATAACTCAAAAAATATATAGACCTTTGATCATGGAAATAACACATAAAAGCTTTATCAAACAGTTATGTTGCAGATATCGATTATGTATGTCATTGCTTAAACATTCTTAAACAAGTATTATAGACTCAGGTTTTGAGCAATTGTTTATAAAAAATAGAAGGGATTAAAATAATAATTGGTGTTTTTGTCCTTGTAGATTTTGTAGAAAGATTTGCTTGTCAAGCTTTTAGGGAAAGCAATCTTTAGTTCATCAAAGCTTGATACATGACTGACTATGTTTTAACAACACAACTTGCTCGCTGAAAAACACAAAAGTCATCTGTGTATCTGGGTAAATGTAAGTAATGATGGATTCTGTGACTGATATAGTTAGTTAGGGCAATTGACAGGGAACTTCTTTATGGTTTTTCTTTTTCCCCTCTGGTTTCCATTTTAATTATTCATTGTTGAAATTCTTTTAGTAGTTTTGGAAATAAGAAGTAAAAATTAAAACCATATAATTGTTGATGAATGTTCTACATGCAGTAATAAAATGTACACGGGTGTCTGTTTAAGACTAATTTCTTCCCTGTTCCCTGGTCCTGAAGGTATTTTTCTAGTGCTAGACTTTGTGCCATTGATCACACCTTGAGCCCAGCAGCTCAGCCAGTTTCCAGTTCACCTCCCTGCCCACTTATTTATTCCATGCTTCACCAGTTTGTCTATGAGAATGTTATGTATTCAGAATGTTCTGAATGTTTAAATGTAATGGGTTTATGTGCATAAATCCATGATGACTACCCCTAATCACCTTCTTGCCCTTCATATGTTTGGAAATGGATTCCAGGATTATTTATCCTATCACCTTCCCAGGGATCAAGGTGAGGTTGACTGACCTGTACTTTTCCAGATCTTACTTCTGACCCTTCTTGAAGATAAGGGTGACATTTGCTTTCTTTCAGTCCTCAGGCACCTCTCCTGATCACCTCAGTCTTCCCAAGGTGATCAAGAGTGGCCTTTCAGTGACAAGGGGCAGCTCTCTTTGCACTTGTATATGTCCCGTCTGTTTAAATGTTGCCTTACCTTATCTTCCCTCAGCAAGGGTAAGTCTTCCTTGATCCATACTTTTCTAGTGTCGTGCACCTCAGATTCTTGGGGGTGTATTTTCTCAGTAAAAGCTGGGGTGAAGAAGTCACTAAGTACCTCAGACTTTTCCATATCCTTCATCACCAGGTCCCCTGTCCCATTCAGTAGTAGGCCCACATTTTCCAGGGTCTTCGTTTTACTACTCATGAACTTGTAAAAGCCCTTTTCGTTCCTCTGCATGTCCCTTGCCAGATTCAACTCCAGGTGGACTTTGGCTTTCCTAACTACATCCCTACAAACTCAGACAGTGTCTCTGTTTTTCCAATAGGTCATCTGAGGGATTTCTTGAACCCCTCTTCTCTTTAGGACTGTATCTCATGGAATTCTTCCCCAACATTGTTTTTCCAAGTATGAGATTATTTCTTTTCCATCCATTTTTTTCATTTGGAGATTTTCACGCATCTTCTGAAACTATTACTTTTGCGTAAAAAAGATTCTTCCAAGCTTATAGGGCTACAATAATATCCTTCCCATCAATCCTTGTTTCCCTTTACAATCTGCCAATATTTTGGTACATTCGGGTGATGCCTATGCAATGTTGGTTAGTGTTTTCTAGTGTTGTCTTTTTCTATCCACCATGAATTTTCTTGCTACTTTTTGGACAATAAATTGGAGAAGTAAAAGAACCTTTTGTGTCTGTTATGTTTATCACTAGGATAAAGGGAAAAAGAACAGTTACAAGCACAAGTTTAATGGAATACATTCTATGTCTACTATAGTAGGTAATCAAAGCACCTATGTTATAGGCAATTCACTATAGCATGAATTCATGAACCCTCATTCTTTAAAGAGTTAAGGAAAACCTGCATAATTTTAGTACACATTGCTTTCCCAGTGAAGCGGTATACTGTTTATCTTAATATACTGTAATTACAAAATATTCAAGGGGTGATAATGGATAGAGATTAAAATATTGCTGCTTAAATCTAGTCAGTTACAGTAACCGACCCCGCACACTAATTTCTTTAACATGGTAGTCCTTCTGTGTGTCACTTATTTTTTTTCAAAAGCAACTGTTAGGCATTTCCATAAAGTCATCCTGCAATTTTAATCTTTTGTTTATGTCTTTTTAAGGATTTTCCGAAGACTTAATTACTGCAACCAATGACAAATTATTTCATATCCACTTAAGCACTGCAAGCTTTTGGGGCATGCTTTCACTGATACATGCATGCCATTTTCTCTTCTGAGTATAGAAATCCCTAATTAGGTTACCTACTGTTTATACTGATGAAATTTTTCAACTTGTCCACGTAATTTCATGTACTGATGTACTGGCGATGGCTGGGCTAGCTCCAGGGTGCTGGCACATCTACAGGGTTCCATATGGTGCCCTGCAGAGATAGCAACTCCAGTTCCAACATAGTATGATCATGTCTTCAAGAGGCAGAGATCAAACTAATAAGGTCTCTCTGAGGAACACTTTTCTAATTCAAGTTGTAGAGCTATGTTGGAGAATGCTAGTTTGAAGTCAAGAGCTAAAAGCGATGAGCTATTGACCAGGCTTGGCAGATGGTGCTCAGTGGTGGTTTCTTTAGCAGTTTAGTTAATCCACTTTGTGTTTCTGATAAGGAATTGAAATCAGCAAAACTATTTATCTTGACATTTAACTTCAGTTCTGAGTATCTAGGCCACAAACTTACTATAAACATGGAAATACTTGAAATATGAGATACAACGTTCTTCCGCACTGGCCACAGCTTAATCAATAGCAAAGAGAAGAAAGTATGAACTTATCCAGTAAAGGAGTCCATAGTGTCTGTGAAGGGAAAAGATATGATCTAAATTCCAGTGAGTATGTAGTAGTCAAAGGAAAAGAAGATCTTATTGATAACCAAACAGAACTGGATTTTGTTTCCAATCTAGAGAATGAAATAGGTGGAAAAAAAAGTGTCTTGTTACCCTGTGGCATTTATTATGGAAACTAATATTTTTCTGGAGTATTTTAAAATAGAAGATGTTGCATTGTAGGTGGAAGGAGTCCATCTTTAATCATAGAAAGCAGAAGCTATTTGGTTCAGTAGAGTGAGTACTAATACATATTATGCTTAAGCTATAAGAGGCTTTTTGTAGTATAGTATTGTGACATTGCTTAAAAATTAGTTATTTGGTTTTTTTTTCTTCTCTATTTCTGGAGTGACTAACTTGACTTCACAATTAGATTAGAGAAGGGAGCAGGGAGGAGGCTAAAGATAAGCAGGAAAATGTAGAGGAGACCAGTTGGAAACAATCAAAAGCAAAATATGTTTGTCTGTGGTTTTTTTAATATAAGTTACTGACTTCTTTATTCAGTTTATTGTACATTCAGAAAGAAGTTATCCAGAATATGAAAAATTAACCTAACATGAATATGTTATATTAAAGAAAATCTAGAGATAAACAAAATTCTGAGATGAGATTCTTCCACAACTTATGAAGGAGTCCT